>PVIY010013359.1:37484-59480 GCA_004026745.1 Myrmecophaga tridactyla | reverse complement strand
AACAAATGAAAAAAATAAGTTTGGTTTGAAATGCTAGTGATAGACGAGGGCAAGGGGTAAGGGGTATGGTATGTATAATCTTTTTTTCTCTATTATTGTTTTATTTCTTTTTCTGATGTCTCTTTGTTTCTTTCTCTGAATCGATGCAAATGTTCTAAAAAATGATGAATATGCAACTATATGATAATATTAAGAATTAATGATTGTATATGTAGAATGGAATGATATATTAATGTTCTTTTGTTAAGTTTTTTAATTAATAAAAAGTTTAAAAAAAAAAAAAAAAAAAAAAAAAAAAAAAAAAAAAATAAGGAGACCCTTCCTAAAGGAATTTCTCAAAGATATATGTAGGAAGCAGAAAATTTGTCCTGAGAGTAAGGTCTGAGATGCAAGAAGAAAACATTCACAAAGCAAAGTGTAAACTCATGGGGAAACTGAAACAAACATTTACTTCTCACAGTGAGATAAAGTCTAATCCACAAGGCTTCAAAAACAGCTAAACTTGAACACTGGACAAAAGTCAATTTAGGTCAGTAAAGTGGTACTTGGAATCAAACCATTCTTAGATCTTGTTTTGTTCAGGAGTATGGTAAATATTCTAATTAAATGTTTTCTTTGCTAAATGTGCACATTGAAACAGGAATTTTATAATTTCAAATCCAAAACAGGAAACAAGGCAATGGGAAAAATGTTTAGTCAATCAAAATGAGGCAAGAAAAAAGGGGAAAACTGAACATAGAAGCAGCTAGAAATGTGAAACAGTATCAGTTAGTGGAAATGATGAGTCCTCTTATTTCACTGTTAAAGAACAGTGGGGGTATAGCGATTATTTAGTGAGCTGTTCTGAGATCATTGGTTATTCATAAGGAAAAAAAAATATTGTCCATTAGGGTCCCTACTTCATACCATACACCAAAATAAAGTCCGGGAGAATTACAAGACTTAACTGTGAAAATTAAAATCTGAAAACCTTAAAAATAAAATATAGCAGAATATCTTTGGATATTGGGCTGGTGAGGGATTTTCAAATAAAATGCAACATGGGCAACCTTAAGAGGAAATACTGAAAAATTAACTCCATCAAAACTGAGTAATGTGGTTCCTCAGAAAGCACTATGAGGAAAGAAAAATGAAACACTGAAAACTGGGGAAACTATTTTCTGCGTGCATAACCAAAAAAAACCGCCTGTCTGTGCTTGGCTCTGTCCTGCTGCGCAGCGAAGCCCTCAAGCCCAGCCAGCTGCGGGGTCCCTCCTGCCGCCGCGGGTGGGCCGGCCCCGGGGGCTCCTCTCCCACTGGCTTTCTGTGCACTCCCAGGGGACAGACAGCAGCTGCGCCTGAAACGGGCCCTTGCCCTGGCCCCTCCTCGTGCCCTCTCACCCACACACGGGTGGGCACCTCCACGTGGGAGGTCCAGCCCCTGCAGGAGGCCCCGACGCTGGTCTTTTTCCTTGGCTGGGCCTCAGGCTCCCACAGAGTTGTTGGGCCCGGCAGGCTCAAGGAGGCAGGGGTGGAGGCGCCTCCATCAAGAGGAGCAGCTGGGCGCGCAGCGGGGCGGGGCCCGCCAGAGAACAGTGAGTGCGCCTAAGAACCTATAAGAAAACGGCCAGGAGCCCACAGGAAAAGTGCCACGAAGAGGGACCTGAAAGGACGGGACATGCGAGCAGCACAGGAGTGCCTGAAGTATCCTCGTTTCCCTTCTCGGTGTCCAACCTACAGCGGTCCCTGAGCGCCAGAAGGAGAAGGCGCATGCTGTGTCGGCGGATTCTAACTGGGACGCAGGTGGATATTATCTAGGAAGATGAACGGGTGGGTAACCCCCTGCCCCTGGATCCACGGCTGGAGAAACTGGCATCTGTGTCGGTGTGTGTGTGGGGGGGCGGGCATGCGTGAAGAGGTGCCCAGCTGCACCACTTAGAGTGGCAAGACCCCGGAGCAGGGAGCGCGATCCGCAGCCGGAAGCCCAGAAACATTTGGCGGCGAGCAGAGGAGAGCGTGCTGTGTGCATTTATCCAGATGAGCCTCCCATCCCATTCAAAACCCCCCAAAACACAGTCTTGGGGTGCGCACACGTGCGACAAATGACTAACCTACGATTTGGTGCTGGGGTTAATTCCTGGTGGGAGCGAGCGGGTGGGACCCTCCAGCCATCCCATAAGCTCTCGCCTTTAAACCAAGGACATTTCCTGCATCTCCGGTCCCCCTCCCCGCTGGGACCCTGCTAGGCGTTTCCGGGGATGAGCGCTGCACGCCTCAGTCTCCCTGGGTTGGGGGGCGTGAAGACATCCGGGATTTACCCAGGTGGGGAGGGGAAGAGACTGGAGCAGGGGCAGGGTTGTGGGCTGCATCTTCCCAGGGTCTGCACCGCCCAGCTGTGCTTGGATCTCTGCCTCCGAAGGCGAGGCCCACCGGCTGGGGGCCTGACCTTGGCACCTCGGGCCCCAGGGCCTCCCGTCCCCAGGTGTAGAGGCCCTTCGCAGGTAACCAACACCCGGGTCCGAGGAGCCCCTCCCGCTTGGGGAAGCGTGTGCGCAGAAGGAATGTGCTGGAAGATTTCCCTTTCCCGGGTCTCTGCGCAGGCAGCAGGTGCAGGAAGGCGGCCCCGGGTCACCTTAGTGGCTCTGGAACGTCCCACACCGCAGCCTCGGGACCCTGTCGGGGCTGACCCGCACTGGCCAGCCCTGGGCCTTGTCCGTCAAGCACTTTGCCCGGTTCCGCTGTGGCATTGCTCTCGGCTCCTGCACACGGACGCCTGGCAGTAATCATGGCACAGATTGCGCGGGGACTGTGCGGGCTGCCTCGCAGCCGTCCAGATTAAGCAATTAACCTTCATGTCACTGTAATTATTGAGATACTTTAGCAAAACGAACTAATTTCCCCAAAGGATGTTGAACAGAAATCAACTTCTACTCTCTTTAAGATGCCAAAATAGGAAACGTTAATGGGAAATTACATCCGGATTTTTAATAACTCTCCCAGGCCTGGAGCTCCTGCTCACTGCTGGGCTGTGGGCGCCTTTAGAGCTGGCAGAGCTGGCAGACCCGGCGCCCATACCTGCCTGCGCATGGCAAAATCACGCTGGTCAGGTTTACGCCCCTCGGCCAGGGCAGAAGCCTCTTCCCAGGTGACACTGCGGAATTCGGGCTGGAGCCCCTGCAGGAGGGCGCGGTGTGGGGCATGCAAGCTTCTCTCTCAAGGAAGACCTTTGGAGTCTCTCTTGGCTGACTCTGAGCAGGTATCCGGTCTCTCTGTTCACCTCCTTCCTTCTCTTGGCTCCCACGAGTCCTGCAAACCACAGGCCACCTACTCAACTCCCCAGGAGTGCTGACCCACAGCCGAAGTGCCAAGAAACAACCTGTTATGCTGCCACAAATCTATACTGTTAATCTTCCTCCAAGCCTTCCCCAAGGAAACTTGCAGCCTTTTACCAGGGTGACTGTGCACTGGGGAAAAGGAAATGATCAGATATTTTGGGGATTAGACACTTGCTCAGAAGTGACACTAATTCCAGGGGACCCAAAACATCACTCTGGTCCACCAGTCAGAGTGGGGGCTTATGGAGGTCAGGGGATCAATGGAGTTTTAGCTCAGGTCCATCTCACAGTGGGTCCAGTGCGTTCCCCAGACCTGTTCTGTGGTCATTTCCCCAGTTTCATAATGCGTAATTGAAATTGGCATACTCAACAACAGGCAGAATCCCCACATCGGCTCCCTGACTCGTGGAGTGAGGGCTACTATGGTAGGAAAGACCAAGTGGTCTTTAGCTGTGACCCCTGGCTGATGCTTGGATTTGGGGTCGTTTAGGCAGAGAAAAGCGAGAACAGGTACCGTTTCTTGCTGTAGGAATATCTGTGGTGTTTGCATAAAAATGGGTGGAACATTGGCAGGGAGCTGAGGGAGAGGGTCAGGGGAAATGGAAGATAAAGCCAGTGCATTCGAGTGAAGGAGGTCCCACTGCCTGTGATGACCAAGTTTGGATATTAGCTGTTCCCAGTAAAGATGGTGGAGGGAGATGCTTCAGGGTGCCATGCTCCCACAGAAACTTTTGAACAACAATCAAGCACTGGCAGAAGCATCCTTCTCAAAGTTCCAGAAAACAGTTCAAGGACTGCAGTCACTGGGAAAGTGCTGAATTAAGAGAAAGGGCACTTAAAAGCAGGAGGTTCTCATGGCACCCTGGCTGTCCACCACCTCCCTCGCTGTGGAGCCAGCTTGTGCTCCCATGGTGGACTCTAGGCCCAGTTCTGGAGGGAGCAGAGTGACCCTCATGCTCTTCCTGGGAATATGTATGTCTGGCCCTATCTGTCTGGAGGCGCCTGAGGGACTTCCTGTCCCAGGACTTGCCTTGCCTGTAGAAGGGAGCTCACCAATCTCTCTTACAGGACTCTGTGGGAGAACAGTCAGGTCAGCTGCCTGGGGCAGGGAACTTGCTGTGGAACACACAGGGTAGTGCCTGAGACCCTGAGGAAACTGATTCTTAGGGAAGAGGGGACATTGGAATCCATGAAAACAGGGAAAATCCTAGAGCCACACATACATGCCTAAAACAAGATCCAAGAGCAGACAAGATCAGGGAGGCCCCTATGCATTGACCTGGAGCTCATCTCTAAACTCATTGTATGGGTAAGCTTTGAAGGAGAGCACTTGCACAAAGACTAGAGGTGTTTTTCTCCTCCTCCTCTTCTTTTTTTTTTTGTTAACTCCTGTCTTCCAAGGAAAGTTCTGTCATGACACTAGTTGGATATAAGCTTAAAAACAGATGCCTCATGGTCTAGAGTCCAATGATTCTTTAAAATTCCAAAAACCATAAAGTAGAAACAATGTATCACATACAAGGGAGCCTCAATAAGAGTGTGTCAATTTCTCATCAGAAACCATGGAGATGAAGAGAGAGTGGGACAACATATTTAAAGTGCTGATAGCAAAAATAACCACAATCAAGAATTTTAAAAAATTCTTTAAAAATGAAGGAGAGACCTGTGCACACACTCCCAGGCCCTCGATCCCCACCTTCCCCTCCCTGCTTCCTGTAGGAGGTCACCTACTCATCTGGGCTGTGAGTGCTCACCATCAACCCTGCCTTGACTCCTTTGAGCCCTGTGCACTCGTACATCAACATCCAACACCCCAAGTTCTGCCTGCATGCACCCCTGCCATGACCACCAGATCTGGGCAAGCACTGCCTGTGCATTTGGCCGCACCTGCCTCCAGCCCATGCAGGTGCAACCCCGACTTGCTGCCCCTGAGCACATGCATAGTTTTTGGAATTCTTTCTGTATCTTCATTTTTCAACAGTATGATCATAAAGTGACATGGTGTGGGTCTATTTGGTTTTATCCTCGTTGGAGTTGTTTGAGCATCTTATATGTGTATATTCATGTCTATCATTAAATTGGGGAAGTTTTTAGCCATCATTTTCTTTGAATTCTCCCTCTACCCCTTCTCCTTCTGGGACTCCCACGATGTCTACGCTGGTACACTTGATGGTGTCCCACAGGCTCCTCAGGCTCTGTTCACTTCTCATTCTTTCTTGTTTCTGCTCCTCAGACTGGATTATTTGAATTGCCTTACCTTCAAGTTCACTGATTTACATGCTGGAAAGACAACAGAAGATCACTGAGCATAATGAAGATGCAGACAGACATAGCCCAGCCTACTGACCAAATTAAAACACTGGAGGAGACAAAGACTTGGAACAAGTAACGAAGACTTTCATCTAACTCTACTAAATAAAATCAGTGGGATGACTAATGCCATAAAGGAGATCAAGAAGATGCTAGAACAGCATAAAGAAGAATTTTAAAGAGTAAATAGAAAAATAGCAATATCACAGAGATTAAAGATGCTGCAAACCAAATAAAAAAAAAATAGAGCTGTGAGATGGTGGCTCAGCAGGTAGAATTCTTGTCTGCCATGCTGGAAACCCAGGTTCAATTGCTGGTGCCTGTCCGTGTAAAAAAATATGCTAGAGACACACACAACAGCAGATTTGAAGAAACAGAAGAAAGAATAAGTGAATTAGAGGACAGGACAACTGATTTTGAACACACAAAAGAGCAAATGGCAAAAAAGATGGAAAAATTTGAATTGGATCTCAGAGAAATGAGGGACAAAATACAGTGTACATTTAAGAATCATTGGTGTCCCAGAAGGAGAAGAGAAGAGTAAAGCACTAGGAAGATTAGTGACAGTTATAATGGGGGAAAACGTCCCAACCCTTATAAAGGACATGAATATGCAAATCAAAGAAGCCTGATGAACTCCAAATAGAATAAATCCAAATAGACCTTCCCCAAGACACATACTAATCAGTCTGTCAAATGTTGAAGAGAAGCAGAAAATCCTGAAAGTGGCAAGAGAAAAAAAATCTACTACATACAAGGGAAACCACATAAAACTGAGTTCAAACTACTCAATTGGCACTATGGGGGTGAGAAGGCAGTGGTATGTTATATTTAAGATCCTGAAAGAGAGAGACTTCCAGCCAAGAATGCTGTACCCAGCCAAATTGTTCTTCAAAACTGAGGGAGAGGAGTCTACTTCACCCAGCCTGGCATTGAGGAATCTCACCCCCATTGCAGGGATTCAGCCAGAGGGAAAAGAAGAGGCGCATCCCCCAGTAGGCACCCAAACCTGCTTTCTCCACCCATGATGACTCACATTGCCCCAGAAATGTCTTGCGGTTCTGTCCTCAAGAGCCTGGTGCTGCTTCCACACTGAGGATGGAGCTTCACCCCCACAGGACCTACCAGAGAGGTATGTTCAGCTCTGGGATATCTTGGCCATTTTCAGAATTAGTGAACTTGAAAGATCCAATTATAGACTCCACCCAGGAAGAGTGGTACCTCCTAGACACATCCCTGAGAAAGCTGTTCAGAGAATTGATGCTGGAGAATATCAGTCATCTGGTCTCTGTGGGATATCCAGTCTTCAAATTTGATATACTTTCCCACTTGGAGCAAGGAGAGGAACTCTGCAGAGAAGGAATTGGATTTTCCCAATACCAGAATTCATGTGAATTCTAAGAATGTGTGCTTAATGACAAAGAGGAGCAAGAAAAGTTGTTTTAAAATAAAAGAAATGCTATCTGTGCAACGTAACTGCAGGAAAGACACATTGTCCATCATGTCATTGAGGCAGACTTCCTATATTAAAAAGAATGGCATTATATATAGTGAATTGCCAGAAGATTTTACTCACCCATCCAGAGTGACTCAACAGGTGTTAACACCCAGTGTAAAGAAACCATACCACAACAATCTCATTGGAAAAGCCCTCAGTGACCAATCCTCTGTTAGTAAAAAAACAAACAAACAAACAAATATGCACCAGAAATAATCATCTGAATGTCATCAAATTAGTAAGTCTTTTACTCAAAAATCTGGCCTTACACATTACAATGAATCTGACACTGGCAAGAAGCCATATGAATGCCATGTATGTAAGAAAGCCTTCACTCTGTATTCTTCCAAAAGACAATATGAGAGAGCTCATGCTGGAGAGAAAAGATATGAATGCCATGTATGTTGAAAAGCCTTCATCCATTGTTCTATGTTTAGACAACATGAGAGGAGTCACGCTGGAGAGAAGCCATATGAATGCCATCGATGTGGGAAAGCCTTCTCTCAGTGTTCTAACCTGAGACAACATGAGAAACTCCACATTGGAAGAGAAACCATATGAATGTCCTCAATGTGGTAAAGCCTTAACTCATTTTTGTCAACTTAGAGTACATGAGAGAACTCACACTGGACAGAAACCACATGAATGCCATCTCTGTGGGAAAGCGTTCTCTCCCTATACTTACCTAACACAACATATGAGAACTAACACTGGAGAGAAGACATATAAATGCCATCAGTGTGGGAAAGCCTTCACTCATTGTTCTCCCCTGAGTCAACCTAAGGAAACTCACACTGGAGAGAAACCATGTAAATGCTATCCTTGTGGGAAAGCCTTTTCTCGATGCTCTGCCCTGAGACAACATGGTAGAATTCACAGTGGAGGGTGACCCTGTGAGTATCACCATCAGCTAAAGCCTTCAATTATCATTTTATCTTTAAAAAGTATGAGAAAATTTACTCTGTAGAGATACCATAAGAATATCCTCTATGTGGGGAAACCTTAGTGTATTTATCTAACCTTAGACAACATGACAGAACCAAAACTGGAGAGAAACCATCTGAATGCCATATTTGTGAAAGGCTTCGGTCACCATCCTGAACTTAGATGACATGAGATAATGCATAATAAAAATATTTTGTATTTGGAAGAGATTTCAGCTCTTGAGTAAACCTTTAAAAATGCTAGAAAACTCACTGAAAAAATCACTGTAATCAATCTGGTAGAGCTAGTCATCCTGAATATTGTGCCAATCTAAGTCAATTTATATTGGAACAGATCAATGTAAATGCCACATTTGTATAAAAACCTTTAGTAGATGGTCATACAATATGAAGGAAATCATAACATATATGTAATTGATGTGGAAGTGTTTATACTGATTGCCCCACTTGATATAGAGAAAAGTCTTTACCCCCCCTGAAATAGAGCCAGATAATACAAGCTGGAGATGTTATTAATGAAATATCATGCAAAATTTTTCATAAAACAACACTTGGAGGGCAGGTATGAATTCACACTATATAAAAATTATTGGTGTCGTGAATGAAAGTATGTCTTCAGAGATCACTCATTCTGTTGTGTTAATCTATTTATGTGGAGGAATCAACAGTCCTAAAGTCAATTTAGATAAATGTTCAACTGGATTTCTCCTCAGAAAATTCATAGTGTTAGATAAAATTTTTTATTTGGGCCCATTCATAGTTAATTCAGTAAAGAGACAAAAATTTTGAACAAAACTTAACTGTTAAAATTATGTGGGATAACAGTATAGAATTGTGAAGTGTAATTGGTGCTAAATTGAACAATAAATTTTGAAAAAAGTAAAATGAAGTGAAATTAATTGCATAGATCAGCATTTCCATATTTGCAAGGAACAAATATTATTGCTGAAAACCTGATATGTTGGGCTAATTCTGGTTTTGCTTTCATGTAATTCTAAACAAAAATATTTGAATCAATCATAAAAACTTTGAATGTTAACTCAAAATTATTATACTTAACTATTATCTTTATATATTTTTTCATTCCTATGATGAAAATAAACTAAGATAAATAAAAAACATTTAGAAGTAGAAAAAAAAAACCTGAGGGAGAGATTAAAATTTTCATAGGCAAACAAATACTGAGAGAATTTGTCAACAAGAGACTGGTCCTAAAGAAATACTAAATGGAGTTCTGCTGGCTGAAAAGAAAAAAAAAGACAGGAGAGAAAGACCTGGAAGAGGGCACAGAATTGAAGAGTACCAGAAAGGGTACCCTAAAGAATAAAAAGAGAAAGAGGGAAAAGAATATATAGATCTGATAAATAAAATCCAAAGGATTCGATGATGGATTCAAGAAATGCCTTTACAATAATAACTTTGAATGTCAATGGACTAAATTTACCAATTAAAAGATACAGAATGACAGAATAGATTAAGAAATATTATCCAGCTATATGCTACTTACAAAGGACTCATCTTAGACACACGGATACAAATAGATTGAAAGTGAAAGGACGGTAAAAAGGTGTTCCATGCAAGCTGTAACCAAAAGAAAGCAGGAGTAGTTATACTAATATAAGATAAAATAGACTTTAAATGTAAAGACATCATAAGAGGCAAAGAAAGACACTATATATTAATAAAAGGGACAATTCACCAAGAAGAAATAACAATCATAAATGTGTATGCTCCCAATCAAGGAGCTCCAAAGTACATGAGACAAATATTGGCAAAACTGAAGGGAGCAATAGATGTTTCAACAATAACAGTAGGAGACTTCAATATACTACTCTCCCCTATAAGAGAACAACCAGACAGAGGATCAACAAGGAAATAAAGAACCTAAACAATTTGATAAATGGATTAGAGCTAACAGACATATATAGGTCATTGCACCCCAAAACACCAGGATATACTTTCTTCTCTAGTGCTTATGGAACATTCTCCAGGATAGATCAAATGCTGGGACACAAAACAGCCCTTTATAAATTTAAAAACATTGAAATTATTGAAAGCACTTTCTCTGATCACAATGGGATGAAGCTGGAAATCAATAACCACCAAAGAGTAAGAACTTCCACAGATATATGGAGATTAAATAACACACCCTTAAACAATTAGTGGGTCAAAGAAGAAATTGCTAGAGAAATCAGTAGCTATCTGGAGATGAATGAAAATGAGAATACAACATATCAGAACTTATGGGATGTGTCAAAGGCTGTGCTGAGAGGGAAATTTATTTTCCTAGATGCCTATATAAAAAAAAAAAGAAAAAAGAGTAAAAATTGAAGACTTAACAGCAAACCTGGAGTTACTTGAGAAAGAACAGCAAACTAACCCCAAAGCAAATAGAAGAAGAGGAATAACAAAGATTAAAGCAGAGTTAAATGAATGGGAGAACAAAAGAACAAAATAAAGAACCAATAAAACCAAAAGTTTATTCTTTGGGAATATTAATAAAATCAATGGACCATTAACAATGCTGACAGAAAAAAGAGAGAGGATGCAAATAAGCAAAATCAGAAATGAGAGGGGTTTGTTACCACAGACCCTGAAAAAAAACCATTAGAGGATACTTACACCACAAATTAGACAACTTAGATGAAATGGACAAATTCCTGGAAACACATGAACAAGCTACACTGACTCAAGAAGAAATAGAAAATCTCAAGAAACCAATCGCAAGTAAAGAGATTCAATCAGTCATCAAAAATCTTCCTTTAAAGAAATGTCCAGGGCCAGATGGCTTCATAGAGGAATTTTATCAAACATTCCAAAAAGAACTAACGCCAATCCTGCTCAAACTTTACCAAAAAATTGAGGAAAAAGGAACTCTACCTAACTCATTTTATGAAGCTAACATCACTTTAATACCAAAACTGGGTAAAGATGCTATAAGAAAGGAAAACTACAGGCCAATTTCCCTAACGAACATAGATGCAAAAATTATCAATAAAACATTAGCAAACTGAATCCAACAACACATGAAAAGAACTATACACCATGACCAAGTGGGATTTATACCGGGAATGCAAAGATGGTTCAACACAAGAAAATCAATTAATGTTATATAGCACATTAACAAATTGAAAGGGAAAAATCACATGATCATCTCAACTGATGCTGAAAAAGCATTCGACAAGATTTAACATCGTGTTCTGATAAAAACACTTCGATAGGTAAGAATCAAAGGTAACTTCTTCATTATGAAAAGGGCATATATGAAAACCTCATAGCCAGCATCATACTCAATGGTTAGAGACTGATAATTTCCCCCCCAAGATCAGGAGTGAGACAAGGATGCCCTCTGTCACCACTATTATTCAACATTGTGCTAGAAGTTCTAGCTAGAGAAATCAGGCAGGACAAAGAAATAAAGGATCTAAATTGGAAAGGAAGAAGTAAAACTTTCATTATTTGCAGATGACATGATACTATACTTGAACAATCCTGAGAAATCTATAACAATGTTACTTGAGCTAATAAACAAATCTAGTAAGGTGGTGGAATATAAAATTAATGTGCAAAAATCAGTAACATTTCTATACACAAGGAATGACCTAACTGAACGGACAATTAAGGAAAACATGTCATTCAAAATAGTAACTAAAAGAATCAAGTATCCAAGAATGAACTTAACTAGGGATGTAAGAGACTTGTACACAGAAAAAACTGAATAATGTTGCTAAAAGAAATCAAAGAAGATATAAATAGGTGGGAAAACATTCCCTGCTCATGGATAGGAAGGTTAAATGTAGTTAAGTTATCAAGTCTACCCAAATTGATCTACAGATTCAATGCAGTACCAATCAAATTTCCAAAAATCTACTTTGAAGACTTGGAAAAGTTAGCTACCAAATTCAGCTGGAAGAGAAAGAGACCCCAAATAGTTAAAAACATCCTAAAAAAGAAGAGCAAAGTGGGAGGATTAACACCTCCTTATTTTAAAACTTATTATAAAGCCACAGTGGTCAAAATAGCATGGTACTGGCACAAAGATAGAAGTATTGACCAATGGAATAAAATCAAGAGCACAAAAATAGACCACCAAATATATGGTCAACTGATCTTTGACAAGGTCCCCAAATCCACTGAACTAGGATAAAATAGTCTTTTCAATAAATGGGCACGGGAGAACTAGCCAAAAGAATGAAAGTGGACCCTTACCCCACACCCTATACAAAAATTAACTCAAAGTGGATAAAACACTTAACTATTAGAACCCAGTACCATAAAGCTCCTAGAAGGAAATTTAAAGAAATATTTTCATGACCTAGTAATAGGAGGTAGCTTCCTAAACTTTATGACCAAAACACAAACCTACAGAGAAAAAAGAGATAAATTGGAACTCAAAATCAAATGCTTTTGTTTCTCAAAAGACTTTGTCAAAACTTGAAGAGGGAGCCAACTCAATGGCAGAAAATATTTGAAAATCCTATATTGGATAAAGTTTGATATCCTGTATAAATAAAGAAATCAAATAACTCAACAACAAAAGAACAAACAACACAGTTATACAATGGACTAAAGATATGAGTAGGCATTTTTTCAGAAGAGCAAATGCAGATGACTAAAAAGCACATGAAAAGATGCTCATTTTCATTAGTTATAAGGGAAATGCAGACCAAGATTCCAATGAGATACCACCTCACACCTATAAGAATGACTGCTATTAAACAAATAGGGAAACTACAAATGTTGGAGAGAATGTGGAGAAATGGGGACACTTATGCACTGTTGGTGGTAATGTATAATGGCACAGCCGCTATGGAAGACAGTTTGGTTTTCTTTAGGAAACTAAATATTGAATTGCCCCATGACCTGGGAGTATGACTATTCAGTATATACCCAGAAGAGCTAAAAGCAGTGACACAAACAGACACTTGCACATATCAGTGATGGAACCAATCCAAGTGCCCACGAATAGACGAGTGGGTTAAGAAACTGTGTATATACGTATGATGGAATATTATGCAGCAGTAAGACAAAATGACACCCTGAAGCACATGACAAGACTGATGAGCACTGAGAGCATAATACTGAGTGAAATAAGACAGACACAAAAGGATAGATACTGTATGATTCCACTTTTATGACTATGGTAAAGATAAAATCAGAGGATTATAATACAGAATATAAGGGACCTAGAGATGTATGGAACCTAGAGATGGGTGAATGGTTAGCTAATGAGGTTGAACTCAAATGTAAGGGAACAGATAGAAGTGAAGGCAGTTCATTAATGGGTCTAAAAGTAATATTAATATATTGAAGGTGAACATGATTGAAAGGGGTTGTAAAGATCCATGTGTCCCACTGATTAACACTACATTTATAAATAAGTTCTTGCATGAACTGCTGCAAAGGTAAAGACTGTATAAGTTCAGGGTATAGGGGGAAAACTGCTGTTGCATGCTATGGACTATGTTTAACAGGAAAACTTTGGCAGTTTTCCTGTTAAACCACAGCAACACCAGGGGTAAGTAACAGGGGGAGGGACAAGAGTTAATGGGAGGTTTGGATTCTCTATTTGGTGAGGTTGTGTTTAGTGGCTATCTTTCTTTTGGGAACGATGAAATTATCTAAAATTGAGAAAGTTGATGGACTGTGAACTTTGGACTTTGTATATGATGCCCAATTAAGGGAGGTGGCTGAAGGATGCACTAACTGGGAAGTAAATTGGTAAACGATGGTGTATACAAATGACTGAATATTGTGCTGCAACAAAAAGTTGTGAGGCATGCAACATTGGGAATGAACCCATGGGATATTTTGTGAGGCAAAATAAGTCAGAAACAAAAGAGCAAATATTGTATGGTTTCATTTGGTAAATTCTTAAAAGAAAACAGTCTAGATTGTAAGCTCTTATAGCAGTCATATTTGTCTGGAGTGGCAACTGTTATTTCTGGATTACGAATGGCTGTACTATATATGTATAGCCTGGTATATGGCGTTAAGAATGAAGATGATCAGGTCAGGATTAAAGTAATTCAGAACACAGGGGCAAGGAAGACATTGTCTGTATTTTAGAACCTCGTCTACTCTTTGAGACCAAAGGAAGAAAGATTTATTTTTTCCAGAACCTATATTTTCTATAGCACATGATCTAATTCAACTCATTTAAACAATCCAAACACAGGGAGCCCAGAATAAGAATGAAAGTCTTTAATCCTGTATAGCTTAATGTAATGCTTAGATACATACCAGAATATATTAAGCAGATAATCCAAAACTATTGGCATGGTCTCTTGAGGGGGAAAAATATGGAACTATTAAACTTTATCACTGGGGAAACTCCTGATACTGTGTCAAACATTAGGCCAAACTCTTGACCTTGAGGCTTTCTCTTGTGAAGCTTATGTAGGTAGCAGAGGAGCATAGCCTACCTATAGGTATGCCTGAGAGTCACCTTCAGAGGACCTCTTTTGTTGCTCAGATGTGGCCTCACTCCTTCTAAGCCCAACTCTGCAAGTGAAACCATTGTCCTCCCTCCTACGTGGGACATGACATCCAGGGGTGAAAGTCTTCCTGGCAGGGTGGGAGATGAATCCTAGGGATGAGCCTTGCCCCTGGCACTGTGGGATCAACAATGCCATTGTCATGGTCCGGTTCATGTGTCAATTTGGCCAAGTGGTGGTACCTGTTTGTCTGGCTAGGTAAGTGCTCCCTGTCTTTTGCTATGAGGACATTACATAGAATTAAATCATGATCACATCAGCTACATCCACAGCTGATTCCACTTGCAATCAGCCAAGGGGAGTGTCTTCTCTAATGAATGATGCTTAATCTAATCACTGGAAGCCTTTTAAGGAGGATTCAGAAGAGACAGGCCCTCTTCCTCCTTCGGCCGGTGAGCCTCTTCTGTGGAGTTCATACAGATCCTCCATCAGAATCATCAGCTTCACAGCTTGCCCTACAGATTTTTTTTTTTTCACATGGGCAGGCACCAGGAATCGAACTCGGGTCCTCTGGCATGGCAGGCAAGCATTCTTGCCTGCTGAGCCACCGTGGCCTGCCCTTGCCCTACAGATTTTGAACTCCATGTTCCCACGGTTACGTTGAGACGCTTTTATAAATTTTATATTTATGAATATTTCCTGTTGATTCTGTTTCTCTAGAGAACCCTAACTAATACAGCCATCCTGACCAAATGGGGGAAAAGAAGTGTAACAAACAAGGTAGAAGTGGCTGAGAGAGCTTAAATAGAGTCGAGGGGCTACTCTAGAGGACACTCTTATGCAAGCATCATTTAGACATTGCTACCTACCATAGCTTGCCAAACCACAACCAAATGGTCCTGCCAATCCTAAAGAACACCTAGGTCATTATATAAGATTCTACAAAGGTTCCATGAACTAGGGTAACTTTCTTGAAACCTACAACCTCCAGATGGGTCTGTGGACCATAGAAGTCCTAAAGCATAATACAGGCCAGCCTCTCCAGAACATCAACTCGTTCCACCCCGCCATACCAAATAATCAACAGCCCCTTCCAACATGAAAAGTTTGTATGGGTGTAGCTCAAATATTCCTAAAAAGTATAAGAAAGATCAAAGCTAAACAGAGAAGGTAGCCGTCATTAACAAATGGCTATGATTGCTGAATCATTAAATTGATGTTTCTTTTAGTCTCCAGTACTTTAGAGAAGCTAGCAGTAAAAACAGTTGTGGAATTGTAACTATGCTGGTTTGAAAATATCATGTACCCTAAAAAGCCATGTTCTAATCCTGATTCAGTCTTGTGGGAGCACCAGTGTCTTTTAATACTGACTTAATAATGTAGGCTGGAATCTTGTGATTAGATTATCTCCATGGAGATGTGGTTCCAGCCATTCAAGGTGGGTCTTGATTAGATTACTAGATTCTTTAAAAGGGGAAGCATTTAGGAGAAACACTGCAAATGACAGAGCTTTAGAGAACCAACAGAAGCCTCAGAGTCTACAAACTTCAGAGCAGAACTGACACAGACGTGGACATGTGAGAACAGAGACACAGATGTTTGGAGATGTTTGGAGCCCAACAGATGTTGCCATGAGATGTTAAGCAAGCCAGAACACGGAGAGAGCCAAGGGAAACCAAGAGATGACGGCTAGCCTTGGAGAAGCAAAGTGAGGAACCCCCACAGGAACAGAGGCTGAATGCAGCAGAGCCCAGGAGCAAGGGATCAGTAGATGCCAGCCACGTGATATCCCAGCTGACAGAGGTATTTCTGATCCATCAGCCTTCCTTAATTAAGGTATCTTTACCTGGATGAGTTAGTTTGCACATTTTTCTAGTCTTAGAACTGTAAACTTGCAACTTACTAAATTTCCCTTTTCAAAAGCCATTAAAGTTCTGGTATGTCACATTATGGCAGCTTGCAAACTGCAACAGTAACCCATACCAAACTCTGAAATCTGTTTTACAACTAATTATTGTGATGTGCTTTGAAATTTATTGCTTTTTTTGTATGTATGTTATTTTTCACAAAAAAGGGAAAAAAGATTATGATGATAAATGCACAGCTATATGATGATATTGTGAACCATTGATTATACACTTTGGATAATTACATGATATGTGAATATATAATATTTATCAATAAAAATAAATAATTAAAAATAAAAAAATAGAAGGAAATAAGTTGATAAAAAAAAATGAAGGTGAGATTAAGATATTCCCAGGTAAACTAAAGCTGAAGGAGTCTGTCAAAACTAGCCCAGCTGTAAAACCCATGCTAAAGAAGTTCCACAGGTTGATAAGAAAGGACAATAGACAATAGATCAAAGTGTCATGAAGAAACAAAGATTTCCAGTGAGGGTAGCATGGGTAGATATAAATATACTAATTATTTTTGGTACTATTTTGTATCACTTTTTACTTCCTACAGGATTTAAAAGGCAAAAGGGTACAGAAAGTAATGATAAAAAAGCAGCTTTGGGCTCAGAGTCTATTTACATGTAATTGTGTCAAGAACTATATAACGGTGGGGAATGAAGGACCACAGGAGCATGGTTTGTATACACTATTGAAGTTAGGTTGATATCAAAGCAAATGTGATTTTTATAGATTTAGGGTGTTAAATTTAAGCCCCATGATAACCAAAAAGAAAATAGCAGAAAATTTGAGAACTCATAGAGACGGAGAGTAGCATATAGGTTGCCAGGGGCAGGGGGAGGGGACAATGGGGAGTTAATGCAAAGTGAGTGCAAGATTTCTGTTTTTGGTGAAGGGAAAGCTCTGGTAGTGGATGGTGGTGAGGGTCCTGCAACTCTGTGAATGGGTTGATCTCACTGAATATATACTTGGGAGGGGGTGGGATGGGAAGATTTATATTATATAAACGTATCCACAATTAATAAAGGAAAGAATGGTAAACTAAAAAGCTAATGACAATTAAATGCAGTACATGATACTGGATGGGATCTAAGAATGGAAAAGTGTCAAAAGGGCATTATTGGGAGATAGGGAAAAAATGGAATATAAAATGTAAACTTTATACCAATGTTAAATTTCTTGATATTAAGTATGCTGGTGTGAAACCCCAGAAAAGCCATGTTCTTTTAATCCTAATACAATCTTGTGGGGGCAGACCTATTGGAACCTTTTGTTTTTTTCCATGGGATCAATTTTTCCATGGGGGCAGACCTATTGGGATCAATTAGGTTTTTTCCTTGGAGATGTGCCTGACTAATTATGGGTGCAACCTTTTGATTACTTCCATGGAGTTGTGACCCTGTCCATTCAAGTGTGTTTTTGTATATTGGAGTCCTTCAAGGAGCTCATGGAGAGAGTAAGAAGAGCTCAGGGCTGATGGAGAGAGCAGATGCCCAGACATAGATGTTTGGAGATGCAGAAGGAACGCCTCCAGCAGAAGCCGGAAGAACTCACAGGAGCTGAGAGACCCATTTTGAACCAGCCCAGGAGAGAAGGGCCAGTAGATGTCGCCATGCGCCTTCCCATGCGACAGAGGAACCCAACGCTGCCTTTCCCGTGAGAAGATGTCCTTTTGTTGATGCCCTAATTTGGACATTTTCACGGCCTTAGAATTGTAACTTAAAACTTCAATAAATTACCTGGTAAAAACCAATCTATTGGTGGTATAATGCATTCCAGCTGTTTTAGCAAACCGGAACATTAAGTGATTAAGTGATAACTACACTCAAGTGAATACATAACTTAATATCCCTGTTTGTAGGAAATGCATGTGGAATTACGTGTTCAAGGAGTGTGATGTGTGCAACCTGTTCTCAACTGTTGAGAAAATAGATAATGGGTAGATAAATGATAGAAAGTAGATAATGGGTAGATAAATGATAGATAGGTAGATAGATGGATGACAGATAGATGAAATAGATGAATGGCTGATAGACAGACAGATAGATGATAGACGGGATAATACAGCAAAGGTGGCTAACTGCTAAAATTGGTGGATCTGGGCATTGGGGTGGGTAGGAGGATGTTGGAGTTCTCTTTATGGAATTTGCATTATTTTTGTAACTACCCTTTAAGTTTGAAAGTATTTAAAAAATTAACTTTAAAAAACTTTTGACATTAAATTGTATATGAGGTGAGGCCATTGCAGGTCCTTCCTGGTTGTGTTTTGGTGCCTATTAGGAGGACCTGGTCAGTGTGTGGTTATGTGCCGTGCAGGAGAGAGGCTGGAGGGAGGGAGGAGCTGCTGGGCAGCTGCTGGGCCCGCCTGGGCCTGTCTGGGCACGTAGTCCTGACACTCAACAAGGCAAGGCCTGTCTGGATGGAGAGGAAGGACCCAACTGGGGAGCATTGCTGAGGAAAATTCAGTAAGACTTGGTGACTAGCAAGTCACTGCTTTCCAACTTTTCGTATTAGCAATTACGAAATTAAAGAAAAAAATATTTCTTACGAGCCCAATATGAAAAGAGCCAGGCAGAGCTGATCTGACTGATGGGGGTGGAGGTCCAGGTTTCTGCTCCTTTGGCCTCCCCATTGGCCCTCTTCAGTAAACAGGCGTTGAGCATTATCTATACACCTGAGCATTCCAGACATTGGAGATACAACAAGGAATGTGAGAGGCTGAGTACCTGCCCACCAGGTATTGTGTCTAGTGTGGGATACAGGCAACAATAACAAATGTATTACCTAACAGGTGGTGACAGAGCAAGGTAAGGGCATAACGTGTGACAAAGTAACAACTTTAGATGGTGTGCTGGTTTGAAATGATGTATGTATGTACCCTAGACAAGCCATGTTTTAATCCTAATCCCACTTTGTAAGAGCAGCCATTTTGTCTAATCCCTATTCATACTGTATGTTTGAAACTGTAATTAGATCATCTCCCTGGAGACGTGATTTAATCAAGAGTGTGGTTGTTAAGCTGGATTAGGTGACGACATGTCTCCACCCATTCGGATGGGTCTTGATTAGTTTCTGAAGTCCGATAAAAGAGGAAACATTTTGGAGAATGAGAGAGATTCAGAGAGAGCAGAGCAGAATGACATAGTCATGAGAAGCAGAGTTCACCAGCCAGTGACTTTTGGAGATGAAGAAGGAAAATGCCTCCTGGGGCGCTTCATGAAACAGGAAGCCAGGAGAGAAAGCTAGCAGATGATGCCTTGCTCACCATGTGCCCTTCCAGATGAGAGAGGAACCCTGACTGTGTTCACCATGTGCCTTTCCACTTGAGAGAGAAACCTTGAACTTCATCGATCTTCTTGAACCAAGGTATCTTTCCCTGGATGCCTTGGATTGGACATTTCTATAGACTTGCTTTAATTGGGACATTTTCTCAGCCTTAGAACTGTAAACTAGCAACTTATTAAATTCTCCCTTTTAAAAGCCATTCTGTTTCTGGTATATTGTATTCTGGCAGCTAGCAAACTAGAAAGGATGCTAAAGGAAGGCATCTGAGTAGGTGACATAAACAGGGGTCTGAATGAAGTGAGGGACAAAGCCATGTGAATACCTAAAGGAATCCCTAGAGGAAGACCCTGAGATAGGTGTATCCTTAGCTCACTCAAGAATCACAAGCAGGCCATATGGATTTGAATCCAAAGGGAAGATGGTGAAAGCTGAAGACACCCGGGCCAGCTTGGGTAAAGTTTTGTTAATCATGGTAAGGGCTATAGATTCTTTTATGTAATATGAAGTTATGGGAGGAATTTGAGTGGTATTGTGACTTGATCTGGTTTACATTTTAAAAGACCGCTCTTTGGTTCTCACAAGTCTGAAAATGATGTTTCTGGGTAGGTGTGCATATGTGATTTGCATCTATCCTTCTCAAAAGGATAGAAATTCTGAAATTCTTAGATCTGTGACAATTCTTAGTCCCTTTCTCTGAAAATATTGCTTCTCTGCAGTTCTCTTTCTTTTTTCTCTTGTAGGTCTCTAATTACACATATACTAGCTTGTTTGTCATTATCTCATATTTCTAGGATGCTCTATTCTGTTTTATTTCCCCTACTTGAAATGTTTTGCTTCGGTTTACATAATTTTTATTGACCTATCTTCAAACTCACTGATTTTTTTCTCTTTGTCTCTGATATTGATATTCCAAATTGGTGGTGGCCAGTGATACTGAGTGCCTGTTATGTGCTGTGAAAGCCAAATGTTTACTCACAGCGGTGTTAAAATGCACGGGGTTGGTTGGAAGGAGCTCTGGAGAGTCCAGCTGATTCCCAGAGGAGATGTGGAGGTGGGTTTGCGATGGCAGATAAAGGTGGGCTCAAAGATTTGCAGAATGCAGGATGATGTCTATTATTTTCACCAGTGACAAGCACCAGGGAGATGTGTGCTAACTTATCCTTGCAAAAGCAAATTAAATAGAAAAAAGCAAACGAAATAAAAGAGCACATCAGCAAACATAAGTTTCTTTGCTCTTATTTAACCATGAGCCTTCTGAAGCTGAAACTGGTCCTCACCCTTTTGTCCCCATAATAGTGGCTGGCAGGTGCTGTCTGGCATCTGCTGGGATCCTGGGGGGCACCGTCTAAGTGTTTCTAGTGTCTTAGGAGGCAACGGCTGGGTAAAGTAGATGCGATTGTTATCTGCATTCTACTGATCAAGAGTCAGATGTGGACAGTAAAATGACGGCCCAGCTCTCACGGCCAGTGAGCCGTGAGTGGGGGACCTGTGCTGCCCAGTCTTGCCACCCCACCTGGGGTGGTCAGGGGACTGCATCACCCACATGGCAACCCCACGCCAGGGCCGTGCTGCCGGTCAATGCAGGTGGTACAAAGCCATCATCTAGGTTTGAAAATACACAGCTGCCAATTTGCATTTTTACTTCTGCAAAACCTGCTTAACTTGCCCACATGTTCCCCAAGCAACTGGCTCCAGGGTTTGGTGAGCATCTGGGCCATCTGCCTGACACCCACGCTACTCAGGTGGGTCACCTGTAAGGGGTGTGCAGCCCTGCAGGTGACTCTGAGAGGGACATTTGCATTGTGGGTCCTTCTCACAGGACATGGTCTGAACCCAAGGGGGAGAAGCCGGCTCCAGGCCAGGTCCTTTCGACAGCCTCGGTGGCCAGGGTGATGGCGCCACACGGGGGCCTGCGGACCTGTGTGCCCTGGTCCCCAGGGCGATGCCTCTTCTCGATGGCTGCGAGAACCTGGGAACGTGGTCCTTCTGCCTCGGCCAGGGACAGCCGTGGACACAGTCCCCTAGAACTTCCGCAGCAGGCAGTGAGTGCCTCAGGCGGCCGGGGAGAGCGCGGAGCGAGCAAAACCGAGTCACGCCGTCGGCAGCGCCCCACGGGGTCCAGCGAACCCCAGTAACCCGCCACGCCCTTTGCCCTTAGGGATTTCTACCTGGGGATCCAAGAGCTTTTATAATTCCTGTTAGCTTGTCACTCCTAGCTCTGGACCTCAGGAGGTTTTTATTTTCTTTATTGAAACTTTAAATAGTTTCTTTCTTTTTTTTTTTTTTTTTTTT
>PVIY010013359.1:0-37384 GCA_004026745.1 Myrmecophaga tridactyla | reverse complement strand
GGCGCGCCCACGCCTCTCCCGGCGCACCCACGCCTGCTCGCGCGTTTTTGGCTGGCTGCGCTTTAGGAAGGCGTGGTGGCGACCTGTGACTCGGGGTACCATGCTGCTTTCCTTCCCCCCCCCCCACGGGGCACCTTCCTACCGCCGACCAAGGCCTGCACTGGCACAGCACAGAGCTGCCTTCTAGGGGTTTCTGACCTCCCGAGCCTCCATCTTCTGTAGAGAGGCCCTGAGACCCTGGCCTGATAGCCCCGTTACCTCCACTCCAGGGGTTGGCTCGTTGAAGTAGCATCCTGCCCCCCTGCAGTCGCGCGCCCTCCGTGCTGAGGGCAGTGCCCAGTACACAGCGGCGACTAATAACAGGAAAGCAATGGAAGAATGGAGCAACGATGGGCTCACTCTTTCCCTTCCCCACACGGGACTGCATTTCAAACTCAGAACGCTCTTTGGGTAGGGCGTTCAGGGCGGTGCCGGGAGGGCAGGGTGGCGTCCAAGAGCCTCTGCCCTGAGGCCCACGGACCAGACTCAGCATCCTCGTGGGCATGGTGATGGGCCTCCACCCTCGTGGCCCTCACCTCTGTCCTTTGTGGCTCCAGCTTCTCTCTGGCTGAATACCCTCCAGGGGCAGGTGGAGCCACCTCCATCAGCCTCAACAGGGCAGTGGGCGCAGCAAGCCCTGGTCAGAGCTTGGGCTCCTTCCCCACGCCTCCTGTACTCCCCACCCCACCGCCCCCTGACCAGGCCCAGACCTGGGACCCCCACAGCTCGTCAGCGTCAGGGATGGGGTGGGGGTGGGGGGCCAGGAGACAGGCCCTCTTGACCTGGCCATGTCTGCACTGGGAGCCGCTAGTGTGATCCTGGGTCAAGCAGGCCACTTGGTCTGCGGATGGACGTTCGTGTCTCACCGTGGACCATGAGGTCCTTCTCGGAGCACATAGCCCACCTGCCCCGTACCGGGCTCCTGCGTCTGGGATTCATCCTGACCTCCATGAATTGATTCCCCCATGTCATCTTCTCATTTATAGAAAGTCTATTGAGGGTTGGGGGCCCCCCAGCTGCGTCCTTCCTCTGGTACGCCCTTCTCACGCTTTCTCCATCCCTTTACATGGAATTCCCAGCCACAAAGTGCGCAGGAAGGGGAGAGGGTGCCGTGGCCCTGCATGCTACATCCTTAAATGCCTGCTGCTTCACTTGCTGCTTCCTGCCAGGGCCAGTTAAGGGGCCATAAGGTTGGGGTGAGTTGGTGCCTGCCCAGTGCTCTGGGGCAGCTGCTGGCTTCAGTTCAGGTCCAACGCTGGTGGCTGAGCCTGTGTGTGTCAGGGAAAGACCGTGGTTCCCTGAGTGTTGCGTAACACCAGAGCTAGTGTGGCCAGTGTGGGGGAGGCGGCAGGAGTGGGGTGAGCCTAGTGGGGGTAGGCTGGCTGGTTAGAGGGAACCAGATGGGGCCTTCTTGACCAGGGCGGGGGCTCACGCTGAAGTGGCTGGCACACAATAGACCCTTATAAATTCACCACCCTCTGGCAGTATTTCACGGCCTGCCCTGAAGTTTCTCCTGTGCTGTTGTCTTGTGGTGGTTAAATTTTCATGCAGGGATGTCTTCTTTCACCAACAAATTATAAAATCCCTCAGGGCAGGACTGTACCTTGCATTTTTTTTCCCTCTATCTGACAGACCTGGCATACACTCGGCTCTCAGGAGGGCTCAATACTTCTGTGAAATTGAATTGAAGAGAGGTGGGTAGAGAAGCCCTTCAAAGGTTACAGAGACCCTGTGGGAGCTGGAGTAAGGATACCTGCAATGGGGCGAGTTAGTAGCCCTGTGGGTGGGTCTAACCTGACAGACACTGCTTGCATCCCTCTGTCCTACAGCCCCCTGTTTCTCAGCTTTCTCAGCTTTGGTACACCAAGTTGTGAGAGTTGGGTTTTAAGGCCACCTTCAGCTTGAATCCTCGTGCTTTTAGGAGCTCCTGGCTGGGATGGGCAGAGGTACCAGGGAAAGCTGTGTGCCCCTGGTGCACACAACAATTCCCAGAGTGTGGCAATTGTTCAGTCAACATTTAGTGAATACACCAGTGGACAGTCAAGGCACTGATGGGTGTTTTAAATGAAGGAGAAAGCCTGCAGGAGGCAAACTTGGTTTCTTTCATAATTTTAGCTCCATGGGTCCCAGACTTGAGAGCCTCACTCTCAAAAGCTTTTATAATGGATCCTAATGTGTATCAGGTACCACATTCTTCCCCATCAAAACTATGCTCTGTGTTCAGGTCAAACGAAATTATGTGAGAAGGTTCTTAGCAAAATCCCCAATGGGGTGGGCTGCTGTTGCTATTATTGTCGAGGTGATGATGAAGATGGTGGTGAAGATGGAGATGATGCTGAAGGTGCTGGGGAAGGTGATGATGGTCACGATGAAGAAGATGATGGTGATGATGGTGGTGATGGAGTTGAGGAGGAGGAGGAAGAAAAAGATGATAATGATGGTGGTGATGATAGCGAAGGTGGAGATGATGCTGATGATGAAAATGGTCGTGGAGATGGTGATGATAGCGATGAGGGTGGTGATGATGGAGATGATGAGGATGATGAAGATGATGGTGATGGAGATGATGGTGATGACGAAAATGGTGACGGAGATGGTGATGATGATGGGGATGGGGATAATGCCAGTGATGCAAGGAACATATATTATGAGAAGTGGGAAATAGACAGACCTCCTTAAGGAGTCTGCAGACCTGTCTGGGAGACAGAGGACAGGTACAAATATCTTTCAATACTACCAGCAATGATAGTTTCCAGTTTCTACACTGCTGAGATAGAAATGTAAAGTGCCATATGTGATCAGACTGAAGTCATTTTCAGCTCTCCCTGAGCATGAGGGACACTCTAGTTCCCCTCACTTGGGCCAGCATACCCGTTAAGGACTCACTACCCCATCGTGGACATATCGCCCCTGACAAGTCTGGCTTTCCTGGCTGCAGCAGCACCCACCGACACCATCACTGGATGCTAACAGCAGGCAGATCCAGGGCTTAGCAATGGCTTAGAGCACCATCTAGCAATGACCTAGCCCCCATTGCTTGCATCCTGCTTTCTGAGAGAATATTTGCTGCAGCTAAAAGCATGAACATTTTCATGTGAACTGGCTTTATGAAATACATAAACATTTATTTAAAGAGAAATGAAAATGGCAACATAGAAAATCACTGCTTCTAGACTTTGAAATACCCTCACCATGAGTCTCTGAGAGCATAATTATGCTTGTACAAATTTTGTAGCTACTGCCAAGTACATCTATGAGAAACACTATGTTTTAAGACTTTATAATGCAGCAATAAAATTTCTTCTCCAGGCTAAAATAGCATGGATCAAGGTGTCAGCCCAGAAGCTAATAATGTTATAGCCTTTCAATTCATGTCTCCAGGTTTAAGTTGTAACTAGAGAATTAACATCAAGGTATGCATTTTCAGCAACTGCACATTTTTCTGTTCACAAACTTGATGTGATCTAAATTAAGAAATTTCAAACTATGTCAAATGTCACTTTCATGCAGATATCGCATTTCCCTTACAGACCCCATGCCCTGCTCGCGAATTCTGCCACTTCATCTCTAATTGCTCTGCCTCCTGCCTCCAACTCCAATGCCATTGGATGCCATCTTCTTCTTGCTTGCCTCTGGCTAAGCTGGCCTTCTTCAATGACTCTGCCCCAGGGCCTTTGCATGTGCTAACCCCCCATCAGGTCTCAGCTTGCATGTCACCACCTCCAAGGGCCTTCCCTAGGCACTAGATATGAAGTGGTTGCCTCTACCTCTAGTGGGTCGGATGGTTGCCACCATCCCCTCCCCCTCAAAAAAAAACACAGCCCATCCTCCCAGTAGCTGTGAACATGACTTTATTTGTAAAAAGGACCCTTGGAAATATATGTAAGTTAAGGGTTTCAAGATGAGATCATCCTGGTTACCTGGGTGGACCCTAATCCAATAACAAGTGTCCTTGTAAGAAGAGGGGACACAGACACAGAGGAGATGACCACGTGGGGACAGAGGTGGAGACCAGAGAGATGTAGCCACAGCCATGGAGCACCAGGGATGGTCAGCCACCACCAGATGCTGAAAGAGGCTGGAAGGACCCCGCCCTAGAGCCCTAGAGCAGCTGGACTTGCCCACACCCAGAGGCTGGACTTCTGGCCTCCAGAAGGTAAGAGAACTCCTGTCTGTTGTTTTCAGCCATCAGGTTTCTGGTACTTTGTTACAACTGCCCCAGGCAACTAGTACTGCACCTTTATAGTGTTCGTTTGTTCACTTGGTTTTTAAATCCACTTTCCTTATGGAATGAAAGCCCCAGTGTCCCCAAGGGATAGAAGAGTCCCCAAGGCCAGGCTGCTCATGCACATTTGCTCAGTGAACAGCTGTTGGGGGATGACCTCTCTGCTCTCATTTTCTGTGGACATGCCCAGTGCCTGGTCCCATGAATCCCCCCAGTGCCAGCGAACTCCATCTTTTCTAGCCCTGGCATCATGCAGGCTGGGAGCCAGTGCTCAGGAACTTTGCCCCTCTAAGTCCTGGATTATCCTCTGATCACAACCTCTTCCCTGTCGTCCATCTCACTGACCCTGTGTGTAGTAGCTACTCAGTAGGTGCCTCTTACATGGCGTTAAAAGACAGAACTGAGCCAGGCCATCTCAGGTTTATAATACTTTATTTTACCTGTATGGTTTTAACATTATTTATCTTTTCTTATTAGAATTGTTTGACATTTGCCTTGCTATGTTTTAACAATCTGTAAGCCAATTCTGTTTAATATCAGCATTTGCAAACATTTGTTTTATTCCACCCCTTGTCCTATTATGATATTTCTGCAATATAAATATGTCTTTGAGTATAGTTTTCTAAGATTTGTTGGGGAAATATCTTCTGAACCCTATATCTCTGAATCTCCTTCACAACAATCTGTCAGCAAGACTCAGAATTTGAAGGGCACAAACTCAAAACTCAAAACTTAGTAGTTATAGCTCCGTGGCCCATGAGACTTTTCTTTTCTGAAAGTAACATTTTATTTCATTCTTATCTGTATGATTACAATATCCTTTATATTCTTGAAATAAAATAAATAAATAATTTATGTCTGAATATTGACCTCATTTATTAATTTTATTAAAAAACAGTGTAAACCATTTTAATTTATAGTGGCAAAGAAAAATTTCATTTATGGTATCTTTGATTACAGTTAATTATCCTTTTCTTATTGTGCCTTTTTTGAAATTCCAATAAACCATATGTTGGTTACTTGGGACTTCCTAATTCCACTGATGTGGAAGTTCTTCAGGCTGAAGAGAAATGATGCAATACAGAATCCTAAAAATGTAGGAGTGAATGAAGAGCAGAATAAAGAATAAATATGTGTATTTATAAAAAGTGCATCGAAATCACCATTACACACACACACACACTTTTACCAGAAGTTTGGATATTTAAAGCAAAAATAATAATGATGGCTTACAGGATTTATAATATTTGTAGTTAAAAATATATGGCGGGCGGGCCATGGTGGCTCAGCAGGCAAGAATGCTCACCTGCCATGCCAGAGGACCCGGGTTTGATTCCCGGTGCCTGCCCATGAAAAAAAAAAAAACTATAAAAAAAATATATATGGCCAGGTGAGTACTCAGACTTGGAAAGAACAGATGGAACTACACTATTCTAAAGTTTTTACACTGCTTATGAAGTAGTACAAAGTCATATGAAGGTAGATTTGGATAAGTTAAAGATGCATGTTGTAATCTCTAAAAATCTGCTATCCAATATGGTTGCCACTAGTTTAGAGAGGAAAATGTTGCTATTTATATTTAAATTAGTTTACATTAAATTGAGTCAAGAACTCCATTCCTCAGTTGCACTAGTCACATTTCAAATGTGAAATAATCAGAAGTAGGGTAGTGGCTACTGTATTGAACAACACAACCATCACAGAGAGATTTATTGAAGAGAGTTTTCTAAAGCAACTACAAAAATGATGCAAAGAGGAATAACTAAAAGATCAACAGAGGAAATAAAATGGAATAATAAATGTATCTGGTTAACCCAAAAAAAGCAAGAGAGGAAGAAAAAAAAGAAAAAAATTGAACAAATAGAACAAATAGAAAGCAAAACCTAAGATGATAGACTTATACTCAACCATTTCAATAAATGCATTAAATATAAGTGAACTAAATACTACACATAAAAGGCAGAGATTGACAGATTGGAAAGCAAAGCAAGACAACTGTATACTGTACCTAGGAGATATACTTTTACACTAAAGTCATTGACAATTGAAAGTAAAGGGATGGCCAAAGACACATTAAGCATGCGCAAGCTGCAGCAACTGTATTAATACCAGACAAAATAGACTTTAAGATAATGGGTATTACCAGAGGCAAAGATTAATATTTTGTAATAATGAAATGGATAACTTATCAAGAAGATAAAATAGGTACATGCACCTAAGAACAGAACTTCAAAATACATGAAGCAAAAATTGACAGAAATAAATGGAGAAATATATAAATCCATGATCATAACTGGAGATTTTAACTCCCCTCTTTCAGTAATTAATAGAATATGTTTATAAAAATAACAGTAAGGATATAGTCAATTCTTGTTATTCACAGTAGTTGCATTCTATAAATTCTCTGTGGACATTGAACTAGAAAATATTCATCCTTTGCTCCTAAGGTTAGATTTCTTCAACATCTGATCACATTTTCATCAACCATTTAAAACATAACTTTGCTTAGTGTGTTCTGTTTAAAGATACCTTATTTAATCGATATTATTGATTCATTAACATTGAACTCATGGCCAACAGCACTTTAGCTTGTGCCTCAATGAAGCTTCTCTATCACATGTATTTTCTCCATAAGGGACATTACAGCCTTCTTTTGCTTAGGAACATTAGCATTTCAGCACCATGCTTGGGGAGCATTCTTAATAGCAAGATCACCCCAAAAAGCACAAAAATGAAATATACCACTAAATATACCATAAAAAGGACACTTGTTTATGGTCTGAGAACTGATAAAAGGATGTGGAATATTGTCTTGTTTGACCTCAGCTGGGAATGTGCACATCATGTGACTCAAAATTTTTGCCACTCTCCGCATGCTTTGAATGACTGTGAAAGTACTGTGAGTGTTGATTTGGGGATTACAGATAAATTTTTGCAAAAATGTGATTTGCAAATGTGAAATATACAAACAATGAGGAACAACTGTAAAATATTTGAACAGCACTATCAACCTACTCGACTGGTGAAGCTGACATTTATAGCATTCTGCAGTTGAGAATGTGGCCTGTTCATTCTTTCCAGAGCACGTGGAATATATACTAATACAGACTATGTAGCAGAAGGGTGTAAAACAAATCTCAATATATTCCCAAGTGCAATGCCGCCAGATTAGCTACCAATAATGAGCTATGAGGAAAACACCAAATATTTGCAAATTAATGAACATACTTCTAAATAACCCAGGGGCCAAGGTAGAATTACCAAGGGAAGTTAGAAAATACTTTGTACTGAATGATAATGAAAATGCAACAAATCTGTATTAGTGATGTGCACCTAACACAGTGTCCTAGAGGGAAATGCATAGTTTTAAGTGCCTGTGTTAGAAGAGAAGACACGTGTAAAATAAGTGATATATGCTTCCACCACAAAAGCTAGACTAAGAGAGTAATTAAACAAAAGTAGGACAAATGAGATAGTAAAGAATGGAAATAATGAAATAAAAAGTAGACAAATAAGAAAGGAAACTAATGGTTCAAAGTTTGTTTCTTTGAAAAGATGAAAGCAGTGTATAAATTCTAGGAAAGACTGGTCAAGGAAAAATCAGAAAACATCTAATATTATGAATAAGGGATGGCATCCCTACTTTAAAAGGAACGCCATGAATAACTTCATCCTGTACATTCTACAATGTAGATGAAATGGGGGAGATTCTTCAAAAACATATAAAACTTAAATTGCCACAAGAAAACAACAGAAAATTTAAAGAGCCCTATAGCAATGAAAGAAATTTCGTTTGTAATAAATAAATAAATACAAATGAAACACCCACAAAGAAAAAAATTCTAGTCCCAGGTGGTTTTGCTGGTGAATTCTCTCAAATATGTAAGTGCTCTTTCTGCCAATTCCACAGAAGGGGTGGTGCAGCCTGTAGCACTCGGCCAGGGTGCCAGTTCCCTCCTCTTGTCCCGGTTTCCCCATCCCAGCTGCCCCGTGCTGCCCGAGGAGATGCAGGGAGCCAGGCTGCCCCTCACTCCAATGACCTGGGGGCCGCTTGGTGATGCGGGGAGCACAACACCCACGCTGAATGGGGCGGGAAGTCCACAACCAGTGCCCCCGGGGTAGTCTCCTGGCTTGTCACATCGGCTGGCAGCAGCTAGCCTGCCCACGATTTCCTATCCACAACAGGTGTTACCAACCAAGATGTTTCCCCAAGGAGAGTGCCTGTACCCAAGATTACTGTGACAGAGGACAGCGCCTGGGACACAGGCAACCCCAGGCGGGCCGCACGCTGTCCCTGTCTTCTTCCCCAGCTGCAGCTCCAGCCCCCCAGATGTTGTGCCCACACTGTCTGGACTCCCCATGCCCTTGGGCCCAGGGGGGTTGCCCTGGTGGTGGGTGCCACAGTGGAGGCAGGAGTCCCTGTTTCCCGCAAACCAACTATTCTAGTTTGCTAGCTGCCAGGATGCAATATACCAGAAATGGAAAGGCTGTTAAAAAGGGGAATTTAATAAGTTGCAAGTTTACAGTTTTTAGGCCATGGAAATATCCCAATTAAAGCAAGTTTATATAAATGTCCAATCTAAGACATCCAGGGAACGATATCTTGATTCAAGAAGGCTGATGAAGTTCAGAGTTTCTCTCTCAAGTGAAAAGGCACATGGCAAACATGGTTAGTTTCTCTCTTGGCTGCAAGGGCACATGGTGCAAACATGGTGTCATCTGCTAGCTTCCTCTCCAGCTTCCCAGGAGGCGTTTTCCTTCTTTATCTCCAAAAACTGCTGGCTGGTGGACTCTCTGGTTCTCATGGCTATGGCATTTTCTGCTCTCTCAGAATCTCCTGCTTTCTCTAAAATGTTTCCTCTTTTATGGGATTCCAGTAAAGTAATCAAAACCCACCTAGAATGAGTGGGGACACATCTCCACCTAATCCAATTTAACAACCACTCTTGATTGAGTCACATATCCATAGAAATAATCTAAGTTTTTAACATACAGCACTGACTAGGGATTAGAAGAAATGGCTGCCTTTACAAAATGGGATTAAGATTAAGACATGGCTTTTCTAGGGTACATACATCCCTTCAAACTGGCACACCATCCTCTCCAGCCCACCAGTCGGAAGACCTCCTAGTCACCTTCCTGCTGCTCCTACACAGACTGGGCTGCCGAAGGCGTGGGGGGGTTACTAGAGCGGGGATGTTCCTGGAGGAGGCGGTCCTGGAGGGGGGCGGACCTGGAGGGGGTGAGAGGAACCTCTTTCTCCATGGCGCCTGTGCAGGGTCCCAGGGAAATCTGTTTGTGAAACTCGAGGCCGCTGTACCCGCAGCCCCACTCTCCTACCCGCCTTAGTGCAGGGTGAATTTTGTGTGAACTGGTTCTTGAGCAGAAAAGCAAATAAACAGAGCAGGGCTGTGCACTTCCCTGGCACCTCTGCACGCATGCACACTGGAAGGCACATCTCCAGGGCTGGCTACGACCCCTGGGATGGCGCGGAGACTTCTCTTCCTCCTCCTCGCCCCGGAGGGGGCAGGTGAGGCACTGGTTGTGAGCTGCCCAGGAACCCGTTTGTTTACTGTCCCTTCCCACGGATCCAGAACATCACAGGGAAATCATTCCATGAACTAACTGCGCTACGCTTCCTCAGGGGAGCCGGCCCCCTGCCTCGGCTCAGCGGCTCGGAGGGCGGGGGTGCTGTGGGAGGTGGCAATTTGTGGGACCCAGCGAGTGCCCAGGTGCGAAGGCGGTGACCCTGCAGCCAGCTCAGGCGGAAAATGTCAGGCGGCCCTGCAGGCCGCGTCCTTGCCACAGACAAGCAGGAGCTGAGGTTCCTCCCTTAATAAGCTAGAAAGAAGGCTTTATATTTTAAACATTAGTTAAATTAAGTGAGGCGGAATGAGTAACTGAGCGTGGCAAACACACCTGGGCCGCAGGGGCCAGTGGCCTTCCAGAAGGCGGTTAATGCAGCCCGAGCTGTGGGGTGGGTGGGGGCGCTCCTGGTGGGGGCCCCCTGCACTGCTGGGCCCTCTGCAGCTGCGCTGGCCCAGGGCAGGCCGAGCAGGTGGCCCCGCGCACTGCTGCCTGACAAGCCTGCTCACTCCCCGCACCTTGGTCTCCCCTGGGTCCATTCTGTCTCCACTGACCATTTCCTGCTCATGTTGAGATTCAGAGGCGAAGGCTAAGGGTGGTGCACCCTGCCAGGGACAAGGAGCCTTGGGTCTGGACATTCCGATCTTTCGGAGGTCTAAGCCACAGGAGCCCAACAGGGGTCCGGGGGGTGGCAACGTGCTCTGCCCGCATCTCACCCCAGCGCAGGGACCACAAGGCTTCCTACAGCCTGCACAGCCCCAGGGGCAGGTTGCCCCACGCGCAGCCTGTAGTCTTTCGTGGTACTAGCAAACACCTGACACTGCAGAAGTCCTGCTGCTGCCTGGCGCTTGTCCTCTGTGATGGCCGGGCACACGAGGCCACACGGCACAGCTCAGGGACTGCCGGTGTTGACCAAGTTCCTCGCTGCTGCAGCTTCTGGGCAAGGCACCTCCTTCCACCTGGGGCTCCCCCGGGGCTGTCTCCTTCTGGGTGCCTTACCCTGGCCTGTCCCTGACCTTTGGCTAAGACCTTACTCTGTACCCATCCTGACTGAGTTGCTGCATCCCAGGGGCCACTGCTAAAAGCTGCAGCCTGTGCTCTCTGAAAAGAGATGGAGAGGAGATGGGACAGGCAGGCTGCACACCTGCAGCTGCTTGGTGGAGCCCTGCTTGCAATGTGGCAGTGTGCCCCTCTCTGGATCCACGTTCGCTTTGGGCACCAGGACAGCAGGGCAGTGAGGCACTTGGGCTCAGAGCCAGGAGGCCTCAGGAGCTCACTTCTTCCTCTGTCACATGCATCATCTCTCCAGTGTCCATGTGAGCCCCTGGAGATGCGAGAGGCCAGCAGGGTCAGGACGGCCGGAGTGAGTCCTGCCAAGGACAAGAAGGCTGCCCGCTGGACCCAACCAAAATTGTCAAGCCTTGTACCTCTGAGTTATGGTGTCCACTGCTTGTTTTGGGGTTGTTTGTTATGCAGTGATAGCTAACTGATACAGGTACCATAAGAAACTGCATGACAGCAAATGAGTCAGAAAAATGCTGCCTTGACTGAGGTGTCAGGGTCAGTATCCTTGAGAAGGGGACAGAGGCAGAAACCTGCAGGATGAGATGGAAGATGCTGTGGAGAACGTTCCAGACAAATGAAAGGCACATGTGGAAGGACCCAGAAGGAATGAGTGTGGAGGTGGAGCATGAGGAAGGAGGGATGAGGTCTGGTCTGAGCAACCTGCGGGTGGCAGTGCTGTCCCATGAGATGGGCTCAGGGGGGAGTAGCTCTGGTTATGGGACTGGAGGGGCCGCGCTCAGCTGGGGTGGAGAAGCCTCTTGAAGTATTCAGGTACACATGTCACCAAGAACATTTGTGATCCTGGAGAATTCTAGGTGCAAATGTGGGACTCATCTCAGGAGATGAGAGGAGAGGCAGGGGCGAGGCTGGGCATGCCAATGTTTAGAGATCAGAGAGGGGCAGCTGGAACCTGGGGTTGTGACAAGAGGGACCGAGAAGGGGGCCCGAGGAGGAGCATGTGCCTGTGCTGTCCCAAGCTCTAAGGAGAAAGGGACCAGGCAGAAAGGGCCACCTGCCAGGTCGCGGCCCCATGACTGAACTGCTCGGGTCCACAGTCCATTTGCACTTGCCCCTCACCCTGCCCCCCAGGTGGCCGCCTCTACCTGTCCTTCAGGACCCAGCTCAACCCCTGCTCCTCCTGCCCCTCCTGCCCTTCCCAGCAGCCCACGGCTATGTCCCCTCTCCTGCCTCCTGGCTGACAACTGCTCTGCGTGTCTGTCACCTCCCCTGTGCCAGGAGATCCCTGAGAGCTGGGGCTCTCCTTCGTCCCTGTCCTTGGAAGGAGGTGTCCAGCTCATTGCCCGTGATGGGTGGCCGGCTCAGGAATGAGCTGAAAGGCTGGCATCCTCATCCCTCTGTCCCTCCCACCTCCCGCTCATGAGGCTCTGTTGGCATCCGAGCCTGACAGCAACACCTCTCCCTTCTTCGGCCTCAGTGAATTCTTGTCTGGGAAGCGGGGAGACGCTGTGCCTCCCACTTCCCTCCCTGGCTCCAGCCCACAGGCCATGGCTGTAATTACAAAGTGCCATGCGCTGGCAGAGGCTGCTCAGGGGTGACCCACTCGGAACTGCTGCCCGCTGGCTGTGGCTTTCGTGCAGTTACCTTAATGGTCGAGGAGCCACGTTGAGCTCAGGCTCTGTGGAGTCCATGCGGGTCAGCGGAAGGCACACACATCAGAGCGAGCGCCCCAAAGGTGGCTGCCCTGCAAACCAGGGGACCCCCCCTGTGGCTGCAGCGAAGACCCCGCGACCTGCTCCGGGGCCCTACCCCAAGGGCTGTACCCGGCGTCACCGGCAGGGTTCAGCACGACACGGCCAGACAAGGTGCTGGGGCCGCCAGCCCACCTCGTTCCTCCTGTGAGGGCCCCCTTCTCCAAGGCACCTGCACTTCCCCAGGGACACCCTCTCACCACCTCCGTCCCAGCATCCACTGGAGTGCCCGGTCAAAGTCCCCATGGCCAGAGCATGGTGGACACAAAGGAGGGTGGAGGCACAGAGCATCGCATCAGCTCTGCCCTGTTGACTGACCCTAGAGGAGCATGTCCGTCCCAGGCCCAGAGCCCCACCTGTAAGTAGGGGAAGCACAAGGGGCTTCAGGCCCTGTGAGGGCACTGGGGCGGCAGCTCACAACAGTGGCCGAGCACCTGGCCAGAGTAGGCCAGGGGATCCCAGCCTGCAGTTCTCACCTGCTCGTTTTACTGTGGAAATGCAGGAGGATTACTGGGTGAGGGCACCAAGTCCAGAGTGGGAGAGAGGGAGGGAGAGAGGGAGAGAGACATAGAGAGAGAATGAGAGACAGAGAGAGATGGACAAAGAGAAAGAGATGGAGATGGAGCAAGGCAGAGAACGCTGGAGACTGAGACACAGCAGAGGCAGAGGTGGAGGTGGAGGAGAGCTGTGTGCAGTGGCCCAGCCGAGAGCGGTGGGGGTGGGAAGGGGTAACGATGGAGGGAAGCACCCCCCTCCTTCCACTCAGACCTCTGAAAGCTGAGCCTGTGTGTCATAGCTGGGGAGGAAAAGACCAGCCTGTATGCTGCAAAGTGGATCTTGAACCATCAGGATTGAACCGCCTCGACCTGCCTCGACACGCCTCGACCCTCCTCCGCTCAGGGTCTTGGCACCCACGGCACCCACAGCTGGCGGCTGGGTTCAGTGTCCTGACATGTGCGGATGGGGCAACGCCTGGTACTTGGATGGTGGTGTGGGAGGAGGAGATTCTCCCTGGTGTGGAGTTCTGAAGGGGTCCGGCAGGAGGAGATGGAACGGCGTCTGTCCGGCAGACTTCACTGCAGAAGGGAGAGGGGAGCCTATTTTGCAAGAGCGCTGTGAGCTGCCTGCACCCTGGCTGTTTACCTCTCAGCAGCGTTAGTGCAAGTGGGAGCCCTAAAGGGTTTGTCCATTTCCGAGGACACTCCCTGGCAGGGGTCGGGGTCTTGGGGGGACCCTGGGAAGGGGCCGCGTGGGAAATCGGGAGGCTGCACCTGCTGGGGTCTTCTGCGCACCTCAGGCTGTGGGGCAAGGGGGCTTGGAGACCAGGATGTGGGCATGGCCAGTGGGCTCGAGTGGTCCCATGGCCCTTGGAGGCTGAGCTGGGTGGTGGGCTTTTGGGGAAGGAGGACCCCGCAGCTGACATGGGCACAGGACATCCCACCCCATGGTGTCCATGGGCGAGATGCCACAGGCCCTTGCTGGCTGGGGTTCATGGACCCTAAAGTTTGAAATTAAATCTTACTGGTGCCATTCTTGAAATCTACTTTCTTGCTAGCAGAAAAGTAACTTCCTGTGGTGACCAAGCTCTACCTTTCAGACCCATAACTGTAACCATTTTGATGATAAATCTCCACTGTGCTATAGTTTGAGCCAAAAGAACATTGGCCTCTGCACTGCAAATAATTTCTGCTCTATGGTGTCAACGTGACCCGGGAGACAATGAGCCCGGCTTCAATCACAGATCATGGTGGGAGGCCGGCCAGTACCCCCGGCCTCCTTAGAGCTGGATCTGGTGGGGCTGTCAAATTAAATTAAGCTTTACAACTCCTGAAGCTAAACGGGGGATGTGTGCAGAGAAACTAGAACCTTTCTCTTCCAGGTACATGTGCCATTTATTTGCAGTGTCCATTGGATTCTAAGGAACCCCGTGGATTTTGTCTCCCCCCTGGAAAGCAAATAGTTTAAATCTATTCTTCCAGCCACAGTTCGCAGAGGGGAAGCAGTCAGCTGCCCTCCTCTTGAATGTCCGGTCCCTGGCTCTGCTCCCCAGCAGCCCCCCGCTGTTCTGGGTTCCACACAGCAGTCGGCAGGGGAAGCGAAACTTCCCTGGCAGCCGTGAAGCACCCGCCTTCCCCCTGGCCCTGGGTTGGTGGAAATGTACATGTGACCATTGAGATATGAGGGGAGGTCTCTTCTAGGGGTAACGGGTGCTTTCCCTTACTTCTGAGGTGGTTGCAGCAAGCGGCAGTCCTTCCCCACTCTCTGGATGCCTCCATATCTGGCTGCGATGCCTGGAGGGGGACACCATCCTTCCACCGGTCTGAGCCTGAGACCCATGTGGTGGTTGCAGGGCAAAATGCAGAAAAGGACCTGGACTTTTGTTGACTTCTGTGAGCCTCTGGTCACTGCCCGGTGCCCAATTTACCTCTGGACTCCTGTTTTGTGATATCCTAGATTTCTATGTAGAGTCAAGATGGCCACTCATTCTGTGCAGCTCTTCCCATCAAGATGAGCATTCTCCTCTTCGCTCGTGAGGCTAAGCTGTCCTGTGGCTGCTTCACCTAGGAAGCAGGGGAAGCCACTCTGTGTGGCTCTTGTAGCTTCTGCTCTTTCCCATGTAGGATGCTTCTGTGGGAAGAAGTCGGGTGCAGCCTCCTTGAGGATTAAAGATGGTTCATCTCTAATGCAGCTGCATCTGAGTCCATGGAGGATCAGCAGAAGCCCCACTCAGCAAACACAGATTCCTGAGAAATAGTAGGCTGGGGTTACTTTAAGCTCCGAGGTTTGTTATGTGGCCATAGCTGATGGACACTTTCCTCATAGTTAGGCAGTGATAAGTTAGAGGTATTTGTTTGTTTGTTTGGATACTTATTGGTATAAGCATGCTAAAAGATAAACTCATCTGACCCAGCCTCCAACCCCAAGGCAGGATTCTTTCCTACAGGATCCAGTTTTTCTTTGAGAAGTCATTGCCTTGGCTGGAGAGCTGATAAGATTTCAAAGTACACAATGTCATTGCTAAGCTATACCGGTGTTTTATTTTGGCTTAACTCATCTGTTTCCCAGAGTGACATACAGTGACCTTGGTGTTTTCCTCCTTAAAGCAGCTGTTGCTTGTTTTTCCTCTGCCTTTTCATCTCCTCCATTGCATCCCTCTTGAGGGTGAGACTTAAGGTCTTGCTACAAGGAGGCTAGCAGGCGTGTGTGGAAGACGTGATGTTCGCAGAGGCCTGAGCTTCTTACGTTATGATATATGTTATGACGTAACTTCTGATTCAATCCTTAACAGTTATTTTTACTAAAGGTATTTAATGTTCATTTAAGTAAAATGAAAATAGGGAATTTTCTGGAGGATAAAGAGTGGCAGCATATGCATAGAAACAGAATCATGTATTTACATAAGCAAAGCTAAAAACCCCCAGCGCCTGGCCACCGACTCCCACCAGGCCCTGTCCTCACAAGGGATGCAACGGTGAGTGGGACGTTGTCTCCAGTGATTCTTGTTGGTGTCGCTGTGAGCATTGTTTCTGGGTTGTGTAGAAGTGCTGCACGTGAGCAGTAGATGGAGCTATGGACCCTGGAAAAGCATGCTCTTCATCTTAACTGGTTCCTGAGGGTGTGAACCCAATGGAAATACGGCTGTTAGAAGATGCTGTAGATGCTGTTTGTAGCTAACTGAACCAGAATGGGTCTTAACCATATTACTAAATTATACAGAAGGGCAGAGAGAAAGCCACAAGAAGCAAGAGGTTGGCAGTCAGCAGAACCCAGAAGAGAATAAAGACCCTCTGCCACCCGCATGGCCTTGTAACAGAAAAGCCAAGGACCTGGGGTCACCAGCACCAGCCCGAACACCTCAGTCCTTTGGGGAAGGCATCACCCTGCTGATGCTTTGATCTTGGGCTTCTCCTAGCCTCAAGAGCATTTTCATTGTTAAATGTCTGTTGTTAAGCTAATCTACTTTATGGTATTTGTTTTAGTAGCTGGGAGACTAAGACACTTTTAGTATCGAAGGTGATGCTGCTGTGACAAACACCTAAAAATGTGGAAACAGCTCTGAAATTGGGTAATGGGTAGAGGCTGGAATAATTGTGAGGAGTTTCACAGAAAAAGCCTAGTTGTCTTTGAAAATACCCGTTGGTAGAAATGTGGACAGTAAAGGAACTTCTGAAGTGGGCTTGGAGGGAAATGATGAATGTGCCTTTGGAAACTGGAGGAAAGGTGATCCTTGTTATAAAGTGGTAGAGAATATGGCAGTATCTGTCCTGGTGTTGGATGGAAGGCAGAAATTGTAAGCAATGACTTTGTTTCTTCTTCTTTGAGTATTTTTTCCGTAAGCAATGACTTTGGGTATTTGAGTTGAGGAGATTTCCAGGCTAAGCATGGAAGGTGCACCCTGATCTCTCCTTGCAGCTTACAGTGAAATGAGAGAGTAAAGGGGCAACTAAGGACTGAACTGCTAAGCACCAAGAAACAGCAATTGATAATTTATAAAGTTCTCAGCCTACCCAGGTGGTGTGCTCTGAGGCTAGGCCCAGAAGCGGCTTTCCCGGGGACCTCCCCGTGTGTCAGGAATTGAGTCTCCAGAGAACAGGGCTCCACATGAGGGTTTAACTGAACAGCCCTTTGTGAGAGGGTGTGTGGCTGGACATGGATCCAGTTGGCCATTTCAGTGGAGTCAGGATTGGAAATGCAGGAAGGATCTGTGGAAAGTTCTTTTGTCTGATGGTTTGGATCTCTGTGAACTACACATAAAGCCAATGAGGTTTCTGCAAAATTTATATGAGCAGGACAATTGCCAGACAGACTGAAAGGGACAGAGAAGGGATGAACTGAAAGAAGAATGACTTCAGGGCAGAACTGTGGAAGCAAAGGTCTGACCAAAAAGTTCTCCTCAGTCCAAGGAAGTGGGCTCACACATGTGTGTGGAAAGTGCAGTTTCACCCACATACTTGGAGGAGACAGATCATCTTCCCCAGTGGTTGGAGGGGCGGACCTTGCACCCCATTTTTCAGGTAGAGTGCTGATATCCAGGTACTTGGAGAAGGTGGGGTCTGGGCCCCAGTGTTTGAGGAGAGCCTGGTGACTGCACAATGCTTGGAAGGGGAGGGCTTCTGCTCCATCAGCCCCAGAGGACAAAGAATCAAGCCACAGAGAGTTCACAGACTTCAAGAGCAAATAGTGTTTGTCTTGCTGGGTTTCAGACCTTTTTTTACACCCATGACCCCTTTTGGAATGGGACTGTCTATCCTATGCTTCTCCCACCATTGTATATTAGAAGCAGATAATGCATATTCTAAGTTTCATAGGTCCACAGAGGAGATTTTGCCCCCAGGACACACCCATAACTTATTATTATTATTTAAATTTTTTTTCCATAACTTATTTTGATGAGTCTTTGTACTTAATGTTGTTACTGAAATGATTTAAGTCTTTTGGGATGCTGTGATGGAATGAATGTGTTCTGCATGTTGGAAAAACATGTCTTTTGGTTTCCAGAGGGTGAACTGTAGTAGATTGAGTTATATATTCCAGAAAATATATGTTCTTATTATTAATTCATTCCTGTGGGTGTGAACCCATTGTAAATAGGAACTTGGAGATATTATTTCTAGTTAAGGTGTGGTCACCTCATTCAGGATGAATCTTAACCCTATTACTATATATATAGAAGGCCAGAGAGAGAAAGTCTTGAGAAGCAAGGAGACAGAAATCAATGGAACCCAGAAGAAAAAGAAGAAGATGCCATCATGTGCATTGCCAAATTATGGAAAAGCCAAGGACCAAGGATTGCTGGCAGCCAACCCCAGAATGTCATAGAACACCTTTCTTAGGGAGAAAACATCGCTTTGATGAGGTCTTGAGTTTGGACTTCTCTTATTCCCAAACCCATGAGCCAAAAACTTCCTGTCATTAAGCCAGCCCACTGTGTGGCATTTCTTTTAGCAGTGGGGAAACTAAAACAATGTGTATTATATATTTACCACTGACTATGTCTATATTTATTTATACTTGACATTTTATAATGAGCATTTCCCCAAACCATTGAAAAACATGTGTCTAAGTTTCTCGGAGCTGCTATGACAAATACCATAAAATGGGTTGGCTTAAACAACAAGAATTTATTGACTCACAGTTTGGAGGCTCGAAGTCTACAGTCAAGATGTCAGCCAGGCCATGCTTCCTCCCGCGTCGGTGGCGTGCTGGTGAAGGATGCTCTCCATCACGTGGCCATGCCCTTTCTCCTCCTGTGGCTTTCTCTGACTTACATTTTCTCTTTCAAAGGCCTCCAGTCACATGGATTAATCTTGGCCACAGCTCAAGAGGATCTTCGAAGGTCCTTTTTACAGATGGGCTCAAACCCACAGGAACACGAATGGAGACCCAATCTTGTCTTTTGTTGGGGGCAGGATTCAACCCCCAACAATAGTCAACACAATTGTTCATAGAGATTCTGTAATATTGCATTCCACTCTTCAATTGTCTGACTTTCAAACTCTTCCTATATTTACAACTATAAGTGATGCTGGTTTCTTTTGTGCACTCACACTCAGCAGCTACCTCTACGAGGTGCTCTGCCAGGTGCTGGCGATGCAGCAGTTAACAGGTTGACTGTGGCCCCGACCTCACGGGGCCTGGCATCCAGTGAGGAAGGCAGGTGTGGAAGCAAATGGTGCGTGAGAACGGGCGCGAGCTGTGGCTCAGGGCACCGAGGGTGAGCTGGAGGGAAGGGTGCAGTGTAGAGAACAACACAACAGAACTAGTGATTCTGAACAAGTGAAGTGGCTGATGCTGGCATCACAGGAGGAGAGGTCACCAGAGAGGGGAAGGCTAATGATGCTGTGGCACCGAGAGCCCAGGAACCCAGACGAAGGTTGACGCTGGGCTGGAGGTTGCAGAGGCCACCGTCAGATGCTGTGAGGAAGGAGCCTGCACTGGTCCTCAGGATTTGGGGAAATATGGGCTGGGGCAGGGTGATGCGCCAGGAGGAAGGCCTCGGGTGGGCCCTCCAAGGAGGAGAGCAGTCCTGGGTGGGACTTGGGGCTCAGGGGTGAGTGGGATTGAAGAGAAAGGAACCACCCTCGAGCAGGAGCACGACTTTCCTGGCAATAGATCACAGCATAGTCAGGAGATGGAGCTTTGGCACCCGGGATGGAGGACCTCGGGCAGGGAAGGGCTGAGCGGGGCACTCAGAGTGCTGTGGGCAGTGAGCAGGGGAGGGAGGATGTGGCTCGTCAGCTTCCACGTGGGTCTGGGGGAGCAGGTGTGTGTTTTCAGGTGAGTAGCTTCCCTCCCGCTCACCTGGACAGATGGCTGCAAAGAGAGCAGGCGGCCAACTATGAGCAGCGACTACCTACATCCCTGAGGTCTAAGTGTTTCTCCGGAAGGATTTCTAGAAGGAAACAGCATAATCTTCGTAAAGCACTTGCTCCATGTCACCACGTTGAGTTACTCAGAGCTGCAGGATGGGGTTTGATTCAGGAGCTTTATTGCAAATTTTACCACCAGCAGGCATCATCACCCTCTTTACTCTATTTATGAATGTTCTCTGGGTTATTTTGTACTTTTTTCCTGCCAAATAAACTCTATGAAGAGTTGGCCATTTTCCAAAGAAGATGATTATATTATGATTGAAATTGCATGTAATGGACAGATTAGGCAGAGTGGATATCTTTGCAATGTTCCACTCTTCCTTCCTAATCACTATCCCTGAATCCACACACATCCTGGGCTCATCCCTGAGAAGTTCTTGCTGTATCTCCACTGCCTGAGGTACCCCTTTTCCTGATAATGGGAGGCCAGGCTCCCCAACCAGGAGGCCCCAAATATCCCACAGCACCCACAGACCCAGGGGGACCCAAGCAGCTACTAGATGGAGCTGCCACTAAGCCCATTGTGTGGACAAGGAATGGAGACAGAGAGAACCAGGGACACAGACCACGAGGGACAGAGACACGGAGAGGCCTGGACACACGGACCACGAGGGACAGAGACGCGGAGAGGCCTGGACACACGGACCACGAGGGACAGAGACGCGGAGAGGCCTGGACACACGGACCACGAGGGAGACGTGGAGAGGCCTGGACACACGGACCACGAGGGACAGAGACGTGGAGAGGCCTGGGGATGCAGAGCTCAGAGCAGTTGATTCAAATCAGGCATCTGTCTCTAGAGCCTGCATTGGTGCCCTCAACTCCGCTTTGCTGACAGTATTCATCTCTGCACTTAGATACAGGCAGAGTAGTGGAGAGGAAAAGGCTGTTTTCTTCAATATTCCTCCTCAATATTTTTTAGTTTGCTAATACTAGTGGAATGCCATATACAAGAAATGGAACAGCTTTTATAAAGGGTATTTATTAAGTTACAAGTTAACAGTTCTAAGGCCATAAAAATGTCCAAAATAAGGCATCCAGAGAAAGAAACCTTGACTCAAGAAAGACTAATGATTGCTACTTGGGAAGGCACATGGCTGGCGTCCGCTGGTCCTTGTTCCTGGTTCTGTTGCTTCCAGCTTCTGATGCCAATGGCTTCCTCTCTAACCATCTGCGGACTTCACTTAGCTCCTCTGGGACACAACTCTGGGTTCTGGCTGCTTAGCATCTTATGGGAAGGTACATGGTGATGTCTGCTGGGCTCTGCATCTGCAAATGTCCATGTCTAGGCATCTGCTCTCTCTGTTAGCACTCTAAGCATCTCCAAACGTCCACGTCTCTGTCAGTTCCACATCAACTTTTTTCCAAGCTTCTGATCTGAGGTTTCTCCAAAATGTTTCCCCTTTTGAAGGACTCCAGGAAACTAATCAAGACACACCCTGAATCAGCGAAGCCACATCTCCATCTAATAAAAGGCCATACCCACAGTGGGGTGTGTCATATCTCCATGGAAACAATCCAATCAAAGTTTTCCATAATAAACAATAGGTCTGTCCCCACAAGATTGATCAGGATTAAAATATGGCTTTTTTGGGGTGCATAATGTTTCAAACCAGCACATCAACTTTCTAAATTTGTGTAGAAAGGGCTCCATCTTTTAACGAAGAGGGCTCACACCCCAAGCAGTTCACCTCTCCAAGCCGTGCAGGGTGGGCTGCTGTCCTGGACCCCAGGGCTGCCTCTGGCCCTCGCTGCAAGGCCATCTGCTCCACTATCCCTGGGGTCTGACCTGGGAGCTGGCTTCCCCTGGGGCATCTCCTGGAGTTGCCAACCACAAGCACTGGCGCTTTCAGCTTGGGTTCCCGATGCTGTCACTGAGGAGCCCTCCTGGTCTGGGTGTGGCTGACCTCCCTCGAGCCCCGTCTCTGGGCCTGGCCGTGTGAAGGCAGCCAGGGAACCAGGGCGTGCACCCCAGGACACGCGCTGCAGGCTCACACGATGCCCAGAGCTGTGTTTGCACATGTGCATGAGATAGAGGTCCCTTTGCCAGTCAGATCCCCTGGGAGCTACTTATCCCCAGCTGCTGTCAGATTCGAGTGGGCAGCAGCGCCCTGAGGCCGCCCAGGGCCCAGCACGGACTTCTCCACTACCCCTGTGGCTTTGTGGTTCTCTCAGCGCCAGGTCCTTGCTCGGCCGGGTGCATGGCGGCCCGGTCACTAGCGTCCCAGAGTAGGGATGGCAGCTCTGGCCAGGGCTTGCTGGTGGCTCAGAATGGCCTGGGACACGCTTCCTGCTTCTCCCAGGGCACGGGCACCCCTTTGCACGGGCGAGCCCCACTTCTTACCACTTGATTCAGGTGGCGAGAGGTTTCAGTGACTTTTATTTTAGCAATATCAGGGTCTTTTACCAACAGATCAACATAAAACTGACAAGCACATTAAATATGGAAAATTGAATCCAAACCGTTCAACTTCCAATGCTCTTAGCAGGAGAACACAGGTCGGAGGAGGGCAGACTGTTTGGGAGGAGGGTGTTGGAAAGGGACCAAAGCAGGTGCAGCTGTCACTGGAATCCACACTACCTAATTAATCTCACCAGATAGATTATCTGTGTTTGTTTTACACTGATTGAGAGTGAGATCCATTCCAAACGACAGTTTTTCCTTAGAAAACAGTTGAAAATGACCAGCGAGCGAGTGTGCTATTGAGAGGTGTACAAGATGTTGGATTTTATACATTTCAATAAGGCCTTCCTTTCCCTCTCTAAGGTTCACCCTTTCAGGTCTGTCTTTCCTTATGCATGTTTGCCGGGACTGGATCGGAGCAGGCTGCCGGCTGGGGAAAGGCTGCAGATTTCCTTTGGGAAGACAACAGGTGTGGGCAGCTAACGATGGGATGTGAGAAGGTGAGCTGGGACGTGTCTCGATGGCCTGAAGAATCAAACAAAAATGTAAGTGAGCAGGACAGCCGAGGCGGCAGCCTCATCGTGGAAGATGACTAGCTTTGGGCTCCGAGAGGCAGCGTAGAGGGTGGGTGCCTCTGTGAGTGTGGCCCGCCCACCCCCAGCATGGGTCTGTGTGCGTTTGCTGTGTTGGGGCTCTTTCTGGTGGACCCCAGCAGTGTGCCGCTGTGGGGAGCAGAAGGAATGGCAAGTCCCCGGTGTCACAGCCTTGCCTGTCCAGGCTCCCCATGCTGCATTACTGCGGGGGTCTCAGGATGCCTCAGCCACCCAAAGAGGGTCCTGGGGGCTTGCTCCTGCTCCTCGCTCCTTGCTCTGTGGGGGCCTTCAGGGCTGTTTGACCAGTGTCCCCTGCTGTTGTTTTCTGTAACCTCCTTGCCCAGCTTCCAATTCCCCCCCTGCTGGGAAGAAGCCACATGGCTTGGTGCCAAGTTGCTAAGTGTCAAATTGCCTAAAACTAATAGGCTTAATTATCAATTTACCCAATGACATATTTAACTGAAATCTATATTTATCACTTTTATATTTCTCATATGACAGAATAATTCCAGCTCCATCTGAATTTTTCTTATTGCTTTCCTTGTCTCCCTATTTGTTTGCCTACTCTTGACATGCCAAAGCTACTTAGCTTTTTCTGAGGACCTGTCCTTCTTATTTTAATACTTCAAAATAGTTTGATCAGATTTACATTCATCTTTAAAGTTTTTGAAACCTTTTAGGATCCTTCCCTTTGTAAACTATACAATCAATCATGCAAACTACACCAAATGTTGGTTCCCATTTAGTGAGTATCTTAGTTTGGGTTTCCTAGGAGCAGAGCTGCAGATGGGGACTCTAAAAGAAGATTTACTGAGTGTTAATGTGTCTGCTTTTTTCCTGCCTGTTTTCGAGATGTACTCATTTTCTTTTGTTTTCAGCAGTTTGCTTATGACAGACCTAGGTATTTTTTTTTTTGTATTAATCTAGTTAGAGGTTTGATAAATTCTTAAATCTGTAGGTTGAGATTTCACCAGTTTTATCAAATTATCTTCCCAAATATGCCTCCATTGCTTTCTCTCTCCCTGTACCTTTTGATAGTCCAATTGTTTGTGCTTCATTTGCTTTTAGGTCTCTTCTATTTTTACCCCCTCAGTATCTGTTTGTAAACTTTTTTCTTGACTTCTTTTAGAGTTCCTATCTCTTACTATGTTCAGTGAGTTCTTTAGGTCAGTTACTGTATTTTATCAGTTCTAAAAGGTCCATTTGATTGTATAGATTCTAATTTTCCACAGATATTCTCAACTTTTCATTCATTTTGTCCATCTTTTCTTTTATTTCTATCTATTTATAATAACAATTTTAAGGTCCTTGTCTGCAGACTCTAATACCTGAATAATCTATGAGCTTACCTCAGTCTTTTTTCTTTTTAACTGTTGCTGCAATTCCCTTCTTCCTCCTATGCCATGTAAGTTTTGATTTTATGCTGGACATTCTTATTAAGAAAACATGCAGAGTGAGGTTGTTAGTATTTCCCCAAGCGCTGCCCTTTCTTCTTTAAGCATAGAATGAGATGCTGGTCACATTTCAACTAGGAGTCCAGCTGAGCTGGGACCACATGGCAGTTTGGGTTAGTTCCATCCACTCCTGTTTCAAATGTCCCAGGGTGAGACTGTGCTCAGCTCTTCAGGAGGATCTAGATGCCTTCTCCTTCATACCAGAAGATTGGATGAATTTTCACTGCATCTCTAGCTCAGCCTTCCCTCCCCCACTATCCTATTGGGGAATGGACTGAAGATCTCAGACTCCTCTAAATTCCATTGTATTTTGCCAGCTCAAAGCTTGGTTTTCGTAAATTATTTCTTGAGATCTATTGCTTGAGAGGGAGCAAAGTCAGTGTCTTTTTAACAAGACTTGGATTGAAGCCACAATTTCAGATAAGTTCTCCCCTCATACTGCCGGGGGTGGGTATTGCTCGCTTTGTATAGGGGTCGCCTCTGGAAGCTTCCAGGGAAGCACCTTCTGTCTGCAGAAGGCCGGACAGTCTAGCTGAGGTTAAGCAACATTTTGGGAAGGTTCTCCAGTAAAGGTCACCCTACAAAACATTGGGCCTGCAGGCTGCCCCTAAATGAGACACGAATAAGGATGTCACAGCTGAGCAGGGGCCTGGCTGACCTTCACATCCACATGTGTGTGTGCACGTGTGCCTGTGCACATGTCTGTGTAAGTCTCCCAGACACAATACAGCTTCCTCACAAGGAGGCTGAACCTGAAATTCCAGAGCAAACCACATTTTCACCATCGCAAACACTTCTTGCAGCTTTTAAAACTCTGCTTACCCTTCTCTTTGTCCTCCACTTAGCTTGACCCTGAAAAGTAATGAGGAATTGTCATTGGATTTTATTGCCAATGGCTATTAATTAATTTATACCAAGCAGCTCAAGAAAGAAAAAGGCACATCTAGAGCAATGTAAATCTGATACCTGATCAATCCTTTAAGAGGTGATAAATACAAACAGTCTCACTTTTGGCATTTATAAATTATTTGGTTGCCCACGACAAAGAGAGTCTGACATTTGATGAGTAGTTTGAGGTCTCTCCAGTGTCAGGGAGGAGAGGGGATGACGGGGTGGATTTGAGGTCTGTTAGCAGGTACGATTGCTTTCACTACCACAGGGCACACCAATTAAAACCAGAAAAAAAGAGCAGAACTGATTTAACTCCTCTCCTTAAATGCTACCTTCCTCTGTCTGATGAGTGACACCCAAACACTGAGTGTCACTTCAGTATGATCACCCTAAAAACTGTCCCCCAAAGCCATGGGCACCCAGTCTACATGGTCAGTGCACCTCATGGATAATGCATGTACGCACAGTGTGGGGTGTGCACACGAACAACCTGTGAACAACACACACACACAACATGCGTTCAATACACTACTCACATACAACCAACACACAACACACACACACACACAACCCATGCACACAAACTGTGCACACAAACTGCATACATAGCACACAACCTATACAATCCATGTACACACACAACACACCACCTGTGCAAACCCACACACCTCCCCATGGCCCCCAACACTGCCACACCCACCCACCCCTCCGACTCCCCCCTCCACCCCACATAGCCTACACACAAGCCTAAACGCATACCTCCACACTCACATCCACACAGGGACACATTGTAGCCCAAACCTGTACATAAACACCTACACATTTCCCCACATTGCACTTTTCATATCCACACCCACTCACAAGCAGACCCACACATACTCACAACAATTTGTCCAAGCCTCATGCAGAAGAGGGTTCTGTTTCCCCTGGACTGCCCACTGGGGATAACAAAATCCTAACTGTAAGTCCTGTGTTGAGTTCCATCTTTTTTTAAGCATTATTAAAAAAAATAAATTCTAATACATGATTTCCAACCCACACCTTCTCTAGAGGCAAGAAGAGGTTGGCTAGGGATGGCTGAGTCCATGCAAAGAGACCGACACTCTAGGTTGTGTTCTGGAAGCTTCTTTGGGGTGGGAGGGCAGCCTGACTCTTTGCTCCCTCTGCGATTGCCTCTCACTAATGCTGAGAGAGGAGGGAGGAGTGATGGGGCTTCAGGAGAGATGGAGTTTGTTTAGTTCATAACTTAGGGCAGGTGTCCGGTTTGGGGGAGCAAGATTGAGAGTGAGCATCCCAGGAGAGACGGTGCCGAGTTCTGCCTTTGCCTTCTTGGGGGACGAGGGTGGGGGAGGTGAGATGCAGCAAGGCGGAGCTGACCCCCTTAGTGGGCAAAGGGACTGCTGCAGTGGTGTGATGAGAAGGCAGTGCGTTCAAAGGCTGGTGGTGTCTCCCGGCCCCTGTGACCTCATAGGTCTTTGCAGGTGCCGTCCAGGTAAGACGAGGTCAGACAAGTTTAGGGTGGCCCCAATCCAACACGGCTGGTAACCTCAGGAGAGGAGGGAAAGGTGGACAGAGACCCACAGACGCGGGAGGGGCAGCCACGTGAAGATGGAGGCGGGAGCGGCAAGGATGTGGCCACAAGCCCAGGAGCACCAGGAGCTGGAGAGGCAGGAGCACCTTGCCCGGAGCCTTCTGAGAGAGCACGGCCCTGCCACTCCAGCCAGCCTCCAGATCTGGGGGACAGCTCGTTCCTGCAGTGGTAAGCCACCACTGTGTGGTGTTTTGCTCCCCCAAAGCAATGACACCCCAGCAGACGCAAGCAGTGTATCTCATGCAGCTCCAGGTCATTAACACGGGCTACTGCCCTGCTCTTCACATGCCCTCATGGGCCCACCCAGGCCCATCCAGGCCCACCCAGACCTGTCCAGGCCCACTGCCCATCCAGGCTGGCCCAGGCCCTGGGATCTGACCTTGGGTGTGGCTGCCTGGCTCTCCCCGGCCCTCCGCTGGATATGACAGCACTTCAGGGCAGACAGATGAGTGTGCCTCCACATGGCCCCTGGCTGGCTCCAGGCTATCACCTGCGCTGTGGGCAGCTGCTCAGTGGCCTGGCTGCCCCTGGGGCTTCTCAGCCAGCATGTGACCTTAGGGCAGGTCCTGGTGGTCCCGGGCCCACGGCCGGGACTCCTGCCTCCCCATGTTCCCGCTGACCCTGCATCAGCTCCTGCATGAGAATAAACGCACACAATACCATGTCACTGCTCCGTCCCTGTCCTGGGCAGCTGGACCCTGTGCGGGCACACTGGATGGCACCAATAAAAAATGAAAGTGAGGAAGAAACACAGGAGCTCCTGGATGCTGTCACTTGAATCACTGTCCCATCTTCTGCAGCAGGTAAGTCCCCTGAATTTGGGGCAAAAGGCAAACCAGATTCCAGCCGGCTGTGCTGCAGTCCTGCCCCTTTGAGGTCCAAGACAGCGTCTGCATCACTGTCTGAGCCACAGCAGCAGAGCAACTGGTGCAGCCGGCAGCATGGGGCTCCACCTTCTCCCTCAGGAGCTGAGCTGGAGTGAATGGGAGAAGGGGGCATAGAGCCCCTTGGTGGAGACTCAGTGCCCACCTCCATCATTTGCGAAGTGCAAAGCTTCTTGCAGTGGCTGCCTTGGGGCTCAGGTGTGCAGTTGGTAGGTTCATATCTTCAAGCATGAAGTACAGTGTGTTCCAACAAGTTCATGTATGTGCACATGCGTGTGTGTGTGTGCACGTGCTTGTGCAGGGCACGCATGTGTGTGCAGGGTGTGCGTGGGTGTGGGTGTGGGGGGTGTTTTCAAGTCATAGAATCTTTGCTCAGTGCATTCAACCCTGGAGTCCCTTTCTGAGTTCAGAAATGAACTTAGAAAAAATAAATAAAAATGGAAATCTTCCCTTCCCTTTCCTTCTTTCTTATTTTAAATGGAAATCTACCTACAGAGGCTCAGCAGAGCCTCCCACATTCTGGAACCTGCTGCTATTTGGTGGGGCTGGAACAAAGGGGTCATTTAAATGACCGCCCCTCTGATGTGTGTTTTTAAACCTGCTCCACGGGGTGAGGTGACATCTGTGTGTGAAATTGAAATGTGTTCCCGCCCTGTGAGGGGGCATGCTCTCACCTTGTGGAGTGCAGCTTCTGGTGGCTTACTTTCAGTATTTCCCAGTTGCCTTTGCTCTGCAGATACGGAAAGATTTTCATTCTATCCCGCGTGACGCGTTCATATAAAACAGCACTTTGGCAATTACGGTGCCTGTTCTGTCAAACCGGAAGGAAAGGGAGAGAGGGCACAAGCAGCTCCAGTGGTCAAGCTGCTGGGTGTGCGACGTGCCAGCCCTTCTACTCCGCCCCGAGGAGCCTCCGAGATGCCTCCGAGATGCTCCGAGGCACCAGGTGCCGGGGGTGGGGTGGGGGTGGGTGGGTGGAGGCCACGGTCCCAGGCCCCGGGTCCCCAGTCACCAGGGGGCGCGGCATGTGGGATTATCTGGAGCCCCAGGCCTGCTCAACCAGGACTCCTCAGAGTTCTCTTCCGGGTGGGATCCCAGGTTAGCCTGTGGGGAGCAGGGAAATTGAATCTCATTCCTCTTGTCTCACGTCAGAACTTTGGTCTTAGGGGATTGGGAAGAGGGAGGGGCTATGCCCTAGAATGACAGGGCTGGGGTGGCAGAGCAGCGGTGCCCCAGGGCCTCAGGTGTGCTGCGCACAGGTGGAGGTGCACACAATCCAGGTGGCTCGGTCACGGACGCAGCCCGAGGCGGTTTTCCTCAGATCTTGTGGGGCCGCCGGTGGGGCTCCCTGATTTTATGTTTCTAACAAGCCCCAAAGCCGTGTGACTCCAGCGAGGAGCCACACCTGGGGAGCAAGAGCTGACCCCAAGGTTGGAAGCACTAGGCCGGACTGAGGCTCAGGTTGTTGAGCTCAGTCCCCTGGGGTAGAGCCATCCATCCATTTCGCCAGCTTACTGGCCACGGGACCAGCCTCTTCAGCCTATGGTCTGCCTCCCGGGAACCCACCAGACCGTCCCACCCACCAGGCCAGATGCACCATCTCCCATTGCTCCTCTAGCCATCCTGGCCTCTGGGCTTCCTACTTTCTCCCCTGACTATCTTGGTCTGGCCTCTGGGCTTCCTACTTTCTCCCCTGACTATCTCGGCCTGGCCTCTGAACTCTGTGCCTCCCCCTGACATCCCAGCCCTGCCCCAGGCTGGGCTCCCCTGGACATTCTAACCCTCCAGCTCATGTCAGGCCTGACAACTCCCTGCTGCTGGCCCTGGAGGGTCACAGATTGCTGACCTCAGGGAGGGGAACATGTGTCCCGGGGTCTCGGCTGCAGGGCACCCCTGCTCTCTGTTGAGTTCAGCTCCGCTGCAGAGATGGGAGAGGCAAGGCGGAAACCAAAGAGGCACCTCCAGCAGGAAGATCTCCAGATGGTGGAATAAGGACCCCATAAAATCCACCCCTCCATAAATGCAATGAGGATGCTCATAAAAACTGTCAAAATCAACATGCTCAGAACTCTGGAAATTAGCTAAGGGGATGCAGCAACTCAAGGAGCATTTATTCAGGAAAAGCAGCCGTATTGATCAGAATACTGACTTTTGTGGCATTTTAACTTGTCCTGTCCCCATCCGCTCTCCCAGTTCCATGGTGGCCTTGCAAATGGGCAGCCTCACAGCCGCGGTACCTGTGGAAGCCAGCTAGCTCATGAGCAGCCGCAGGAGGGGCAGAATGGTTTGGAGCTTCCCCAAAGCCCCATCCCCAGAGACCTGTCACTATGTGACTTGCCTGGAAGCTCCCTGAGAAAGGCCCCTGCCTTTATCAGGGTTTTCCATGATAATCAGTAGCACGTGTTTAAAATTGCGGCCATCTGAGTCTGGACTAGAATTGAGGAAAACAAGAATCTGACCAAAATTGAAACAGGAAAATATAGGGGATGAGATGTTCACAGGGGACTTTGAAGCACTTCAGCATATTACTGTGAACTTAAGACAGGCACATGTGAGGATGTACCCGGAAAGACCTGAGAAGGCGCTACTTTCTCACTTCCTGCTGACTTTGACATCTGTGCAAGCAGGAAATGAATACTAAGGCAGGGCTGTAGACTTCCAGAGCATTGAAGGGCGTTGTGACATGCATGCAGAAGCCCTTGGCAAAGAGGGAGAGATTTACTGTTTCTTTGCATTTAAAGACACTTCCGTCTCAGCAGTAACTGACCACTAAGCTAATTTAGGGGAGACTTCTGGGGACACATTCCAAAAACGAATATAGATTTTGCAGAATTATCCCAGGAAATCACTCCATAAACACATGTTGGCAACAGTAATGACAACGAAACACAACAACAATAAACCCTGGGGGGTGATTTCCAGAATTGGTGCATTATATTATTTAAAAGTCTGTTTTTTAACCGACAATCATGACATGTGCAAGAAAGCTGTGAAAGTAAGGTGCATACACAGGAAACAAAGTCAACATAAACTGCCCCTGGGGAAGTCCAGATTAGTGACTATAAATATATTCAAATAATTAAAGGAAACCATGTCTAAAAAAGCTAAAGGAAAATATGAGAATTAGGTCTCACAAAATAGAGAATACAGATAGAGGGATTAAAAAATCATTATTTTTTAAAGGACCCAAACAACAACTCTAGAGTTAAAAAGTATAAGTAATGACATAAAAATTTCACTACAGGGGCTCAAAGTCAGAATTGAGTAGGCAGAAGAAAGAGACAAGCCTTTAAAAATAGGTCAGTTGGGATTATCCAGTGAGACCAGCATAAAGGAAAAGGATCACAGCCTCAACATGACCAACTATATCAATATATGCATAAGGAGAGCCCTAGAAGGAAAGGAGAGAGAGAAAAGGGTGGAAAGAATACTGAAGAAATAATTGAAGAGAGTTTCCATAATTTGGTGAAAAACTTTGTCCTACACTCCCAAGGAAGTCAATGAACTCCAGGTAGGATAAGCCCAACGAGATCCACATTTCAACACTTCAGGGTCAAACTGTTAAAAGCCAAAGTCAAAGAGAAGAGCTAGAAAGGGACAGAGAAGTTCAAGTCAGCCTATGTGGGCTCGATCCTCCAGGTCATCAGCTGCTGACCTTTCCTTAGAAGCCCTGGAGTTGAGAAGGAAGGAGGGTGGCATGTTGAAACTGCTGAAAGAAAAGCAGCAGACAAAGAATGCTATTCTCCAAAAATGAAGGATGATTTAAGACATTCCAAAATAAACAAAGCTGAGCACGTTTGGGGGTAGCATGCCTTCCCCGCAGGGAGCTCAGAGGGGGGTCCCTCGGGCTAGAATGAATGGACACTTGACAGTCACTCAAATACATGAGAAGAAAAGAACACTCGTAAAAGTAACCACAGAGGTGAATTTTAAAAGTCTGGATAAATGCCTTTAGGTTTTTAGCACTTTCATCTCCTATTTGATTTAAAACAAAACCCTATAAAGTAATAATTATATGGTACTGATGGTTTTATAATATATAACAGTTTAATTTATAAGAAAATGATAGAACAAGATGGGAGAGGGAAGGGAGCTATATTGGAACAAAGCTTTTGTATATTAATTTGTTCACATTGATCAGAACTAATTTTTGTAAGTTAAGCTATGAATTGTAATCCGCAAGGCAACCATTAAGACAGTATATAACACTATAGCAAAAGAAACAATAAGGAAATTCAAATACTACTCCAGAATATATGCATTTAACACAAAAAAGGCAGTAAAAGAGGGTACCAACACAACACAAGAAGACATGAGGCATATAGAAAACAAATGATAAAGGACAGATGTAACAACTACTTTATCAGTAATTACACAGAATAAAAAATAGAAAAAGCACTTCCATCAAAAGATAGAGATTGGAAGAATGGATAAAAAATGATTCAACTATATGCTGTATGCAGAAGACAATTTTTGATTAAAAGACACAAGTTCATTGAAAGTAAAATCATGGAAAAAGATATATTATGCATATAGTGAACAAAGCAGAGGAGGAGTGGCTGTGTTACTATCAGATAAAATAGACTTTAAGACGAAAATTGTTGTTAGTTATAAGAAAGGGTGGTTTTCGTTGTGATGAATGGATCACCCCATCAGAAGGATATAATATTCAGTCACTTAGCAACAGAGTCCAAAATCATATGAAGCAAAAATCAAAAAGAATTGTATAGAGAAACAGATAATTCAAAAATAATAGTTATAGATGTTAATATCCCATATTCAGTAATAGATGAAGCAATTAGGCAAAATATCAATAAAGAAATGGAAGAACTGAACAATACTAAACCAACTAGATAAAACAAATAACTTTAGAAGTCTCCAGCCAATACCAACAGAATACATACATATTCTTCTCAAGGGCACAAGGAATATTCTCCAGGTTAGACAATGTATCATGCTATAAACAAATCTCAATACATTTAAAAGCATTGGAATATACAAAACATCTCCTCTGACCATAATAGAATTAAATTAGAAATCACAAGCAGAAGGAAATGTTGGGTGTTTACAAGTATATGGAATTAAATCATGCATTTATAAGTAACCAATAGGACAAAGTAGAAATCACAAAGGAAATTAGGAAATACATTGAGATGAATGAAAACAAAACACAACATATCAAAATTTATGTGGTGTAGCTTAAACAGTGATTAGAAAGAAATTTATATCAACAGATTCCTATATTTAAACCAAAAGAATGCCTCAAATTAATAAGCTAAACTTCTATTTTAAGAAATTAGAAAAAACAGAAAACTACACACAAATGAAGCATAGGGAGGGAAACAATAAAGCTTAGAGTGGTAATAAATGAGAAGGGAAAATAGAGAAAATCAACAAAAGCAAAAGTTGTTTCTTTGAAAAGATCAACAAAATTGACAAACTGCTAACTAGAATGAGTCAGAAAAAAAGTAGAAGATTTAAGTTATTACAATTAGAAATTAAAGAGACATCACAATTGGCCTTACAAAAATAAGAAAGGATTATAAGGGAAATCTGTGGAAAATTGGATGCCAACAAATTCAGTAAACTAGGGGAAATGGATTAAGTTTAAGAACGTATTTTCTGAGGTACATAGCTCCAAACCACCACAGACCCTTATCTCACACCATATACAAAAACTGACATAAAATGCGTAGGAGACACAAATGTAAAAACTAAAACTATATAACTTTTAGAAGAAAACATTGAGTAAAACTTTGTGACTTTGGATTAAGCCATGGGTTTTTTAGATATGACAGCAAAGCCTAAACAACAAAATATAAGATTGATTAAGTTGCACTATATCAACATTAAAAACTTTTGTGCTGAAATCTATACCATCAAGAGAGTGAAAAGATAACCCACAGAAACGGAGAAAATACTTTTACAAATCATATATCTGATGTGTCTAGTATCTAGAACATGTAAAGAATTCCTATAACTCAACAGTAAAATGACCACCCCATAAACAACAGAGGTCTCCAGCCAATGCCAATAGAATACATACATATTCTTCTTAAGGGCACACATAGGATTTGAATAGACATTTGTCCAAAGAAGATATACAAATGGCCAATAAGCACATAGAAAGATGTTTAATATCATTTGTCACTAACTCAAAGGAAATCAAAACCACAGTTGGATACCACTTCACACCCACTAGGATGGTAATAATCTAAAAGGCAGACAATTAAAAATGTTGGTAGGGTGTGGAGATATTGGAATCTTAATACATCATTATCGGCATGGTAGAATGATGCATCACTTTGGAAAATAGTTTGGCAATTCTTAAGTTAAACATAGAATTACCATATAACTCAGCAATTCTACTCCCAGGTATATTCCCGAGAGTAATGGAAATGTGGATCCACCAAAAAGTTATGTAAAATGTTCATAAGCAGCACTGTATGTGATAGCTAAAATGCAAACACAAATGTCCAGCAACTGATAAAAGAATAAAGAAAATGCTTTGTATCTGCAGCATGGAATATTATTGCCATGAAAAGGAATGAATTCTAATACCTGCTGCAGCATGGATATGCCTTGAGAACATGACACCAAGTTTAAAAAGAAGCCAGTCACAGAAGACTATATATTGCATAATTCCACTTATATGAAATGCCTGGAATATGCAAATTTGTAGAGGCAGAAAGTAGGTTTGTACTTGTGGGGGCTGGGGAGGGGAGATAGGGAGTGACTGGCAACTGGTATGGGGTCGCTTTGTGGAGTGATGGAAATGTTCTGGAATTAGGTAGTGGTAAGGGCAGCAGAACTCTGCGGACTATTAAATTCACTAAAGTGTGCATTTTAAAAGGGTGAACTTTACCGATTGTGTGCAGAGAAGACTTAACACAGAAGCCTTGAGAGGGCTCTCCTTAACCAGCCCTGCAGGCGAGCTTGGCTCCTGGCTGCGAGCTTGGCTCCTGGCTAGGGTCTGGAGCTTGGATTTCAGAGAATGCCCCTGCCTGATAAGAGCGACTCCTTGCACCTGACCTGTCCAAACCACGCGGTTTGTGCAGAACACATGCTTTCCTTCTGAGAGTCTGGAATGTTGGCATGTGACAGGCAGGAGGTACCTATTGGTGCCCCCCGTGACTCCCTGGGCAGGCAGTCGCCTGTGGGCTTCCCTCATAGACATGTCCTAATTCTTTTCCTGAGGAATTAAGTGCATTCTGTGCGACTCCACTGGGAGAGGACTCTGGACGCTCGTGTCTGGCGTCCTTGGGACATTCCCCCCAGGTGCCTTTTCCCTGTGCTGACTTTGCTTTGTAAGGCTCATTACAGTATGAGCCTTAGCCATGACAATATGCTGACTCCTGTGAGTTCTAACAAATTGCCCCACCTGGGGTGGTCTTGGGGACTTCTGGTGTATTATTGTGAATTATATCTCAGTAAAGCTGTTGTTATAAAATTGCACCTCCGTTTTGGCTGAGGTGTGGCAGCTGTTTCCTGCTGACCCCACCACGGATAGCTCTGTTCACCCAGTCACAGGAAACCCTGGAGAACTGTGCCCCTGCCCTGCAAAGGTCCTCACCTGTGCAGGGTCAGCTTCCCGTGGGCAGTGAAACCTGCAGGGGATGTGGAAAGGAGACACTGAGCACGTGTACCAGCTCAGGCGCCCCAAATTGTCACACCTGGGGCAGGCCCGAGGGTAGGGACAGAGGGATGCTACGTCTATGGAATGTCCTCATGGGAGGAAGTATCCGAGGTGGGGAACAAACACACCTTCAGGGGTTCCCACACGCATGTGTGGAAGCTTCATCGCCTTTTCTTATTAGGGAGTGTGTCAACCCAGCAGACGAGCAGGTGGAAGGGTCTAACACACACTCACGTGTTCTCTGTCAGCTGTGCTCAGTTCCCACGTTGTGTCATATTGGCTTCAGATTTGTTGAAGATGGTCAAGCATTATAAACACATGGGAGGCCACCCCTGCCCCCACCCTATGGCAGACAGACTTGGAAGTGGCCCCCAGACCCCCTCCTCCTGTGTTTCAGCTTTTGTGGCATCCCCTCCCCCTCAGTTGGCGGGACCTGGGACTTGGTTCCAACTGTGGAATGTGTCAGAGGTGATGCGACTTCTCCGACAGCATCACTCGACACTAAAGGGGCTTGCTCCAGGGCCTTCTCGTTGGCTTGATGCAGTGAGTGGCCGGAGGAACTGCTGGCAGCCTGGACGGCCGAGAACTTAGAGGGACCTCCAACAGCCAGCCGTGAGCCGTGGACCTCAACCCTATGGATGGGAGGAAACTAATTCTTCCGGGCATCCTCGTGAGCTTGTGCACTCTGTCCGCGCTGCACGGGTGGCTTTTGAGTTGAGCATCTGTCCATGTGCCGTTTGTCCTTCAGGTTCCTCTTGGCAATCTGAATGTTCAAACTCTTTCTTCACTTGTGTCCTTAGCTCTTTGTCTTCTACTTATTGATTTGTAGGACATTTTGTGCGCAGTGGATACTATTCCTTTTCTATTTAATCATGTGGAAAATAACTTCTCTTGGTCTGCGATTTGTCTTGTTACTTTCATTTAAGTTATCCTTTGTCATACAGAAGACTTTAATTTTTATGCAGTGCACTAATACCACTTAAATTAAATGCAGTCCTTTTGCGTGTGTACATGTCATGTGAGTCCTGGTTGAGAAGACTCTCCTAACACCGAGAGCAGACTTTTTCCTATATTTCTCATTAAAAACTCTTAATTTTGGTTTTCCCACTGAAGTTTCTAGTCAACTTAGACTTTGTTTGATTTTGTGACTGGTATGAGTGTGTCATTCTGATAATTCTGTTAGTGACTCATCCAACTTCCACATTTCAATATCCTTTAAAAATAATATATTCATCCTGCACAGGGCCCAGCCTCTCCAGAACATCACCTAGTTCCATCCCCCTAGCCCATATTATCAACAGCCCTTCCAACACGAAAAAGTTAGAATCGGCATAGATAACCCTAAAGAGTGGGAGAAAGATCAAAGGTGATCTTTATGCAGAGTAGATCAGGTTTAACAAACAAGTATGAGTGCTGAATCATTATACTGTTATTTCTTTTATACTGTATCTCCAGTACCTTAGAGCAGCTAGAAGTAAAAACCTAAAATTGTGAAATTGCAACCCATACCAAACCCTGAAATCTGTTCCACAATGAATTATTACAATGTACTTTGAAATTTATTGCTTTTCTGTATATATGTTACTTTTCACAAAAATTTTAAAAAGTCAATTGTGATGATAAATGCACAGCTATATGATGAAAAAAGTGAGCATAAATGTTCTAATAAGAAAAGTTAACTACTGTTGCCAGAAAAGTTGTTTATACAGATGAATGAATCATCAATACTTTTTTTTAAAGTACAAAATAAAACGTTTAAAGTTTCCTAACCTATATATATATATAATCGTTCAAACAGGCTGTGCTGCATCCAGCCAGTTTCCCCTTCATTTAGGGGGGCATTGGTGCTTGGCATTGGCCAAACCCTGCCCTGCACCACGGCCTACATGCCCGAGAAGACTGCTGCCCTTCTAGCTATAACCATGACGACGGGT
>PVIY010013358.1:0-59411 GCA_004026745.1 Myrmecophaga tridactyla | reverse complement strand
TCTTCCTCTCAGGAAGTTCGCTGTTGTTTCCTACGTTCTGTAGCTCCTGAACTATCAAAGGTGTGGTCTGTAGATGTCAATGCTTTGGTTTTTGAGAAATTTCACCCTCATTATGAGAAAGGAACACTTCCATTCCTTTCTTAGCCTAAACAAACATAGACCATAGCAGGGATGCAGGACCAGCAATTTCTTCTCTCTAGGAGAAAGGGCCTGATTCCAGCTCAAGTCTTGGGCTTCAATAATCTGGCCCCAGGGAGCAGCCAGCAACTTCCGAAACAATGGGGCCTGTCTTTGGAAGAGGGTGCCCTGACCTCGGGAGAGGCGGGTTACTTACATCACAAAAGAAAAGGTGAAGCACACAGACAAGGAAAAGCTATTACCTCAGGCTATACTGATTTTTCCTCCCTCCTCAACTCAGTGCAAGGCGAGCAATGACAGGCCTGCCTTTTATTTTTACAAACCCACATATTTTACCTGTACTCAGCCAGGTTAGGCTGTGCAGAAGCAAGCCCTACACAGTTGACAATAAACAAAGCTTTCCAGAATGGCTAAAAAAATATGGAATTCCAAACCGGTTTCAAAAGTTGATATTGGACATTTGGCAAAGGAATCTTCCTCTGCAAGAGAGGAAAATGTGAATTTATGTATTCCATCCCAGTTGTTTGAGAATAAATTCTCATATCTTGTAGCCAAAAGCCATGGTCTTGATCTGGTTCCTGAGAGCCCTTGACTTCCAGCTTCAAACCTTTTATAGTCTCACTATATACAAACCAAACTAGAAATGTCTTCAAAAGCTGTGTGCTGGCTCTTTTCTGGTCTGAAGTTCACACCTTGATCGCATGAAGTATCTTCCCTGGAGAACCAGATTTATTTCACTCCAGCTCTTTAATCGTTATTTGTGTTAGGCTTGGTCAGACTTTCTGGAGCACAGTTGACTTTTAAAAAGAAGTCAGGCTCAGACATCATGTACAAAATACATCTCTATCGCCTTACAGTGAAAGGGCACATATAAAACTGCATGTCAGTTGGAGAAGGCAAGAGGGAGAGAAGGGTCAGCTCAGGGCAGGAAGAGAATAAATTTGTCCACACATTACATAATCCACACAGATTACATAATATGTGAGCAAGTAACCCATTAGATGCCAATCTCTCAGGGAAAAAACTAATTTGTTTTCATTTTCCTTTGTCCCTTTTTTTCCTCTTCAATACTGAAAATAAATTATGATGCAAAATCAAATTACTTCAGACATGTTATCAACACCCACGCTTAGAGACAGCACTGAAACAAGCAGAGAATGATGATTCTCCATTTAATTTCTCTTATAAGACTGTTACTATAACTACCACTACTAACGACGACATTGGAACAGGCTTTCTCAGATTGCAGGGCTCTTCTAATCCATTTATTATTCCAAACAATTCTGGGTCTAGGCATTTCGATGAGTAAAGTCATAGGTTTATCACCATTTACAGTGGAGAGGGCCAAAATTCAATGCTATCTAATAATGGTAGTAACTGGGATTTGTGAATAGATGTTCCGCCCTCTTCCCCAGTTTCTCCCCTCTATAGAAAATGACCAGCTCACAGCATATGTGACAGTCACCGCGTTCTGCTCTGGCTATCTATGGCTGTCATAGGAAGCTACCTTGAAACTTAGAGGCTTAAAATTGCAACCGCCTTCTTACACCTCACAATTTTATGGATCAGGAATTCAGAGAGAACTTGGCTGCAAGATTCTTCTGCTCCCCAAGGCGTGGACTGGGTCACTGAGTAGAATTCAGATGGCAGGTGGCCTGGTGGAGCGTCCAGGAGAGCATGCTCACCTGCCTGGTGCTCGGGTGGGGACAGCTGGAAGACTGGGTTCACTTACACCCCCTTCTTCTCCAGGTAATCTCGGGGCCTCCCTGAGGGGCCTCCCCAGCAGGGTACTCAAGACTTCTTATGCTGAGTCTCAGGCCCTAAGAGCCAGTATACTAAGAGCTAGGAAGCCAGTACGTCTGCCTTTTTAGGCCTGGTCTCGTCACAGGGCCTGACTAGATTCGGGGGGTGGGGGGGGTAATTTAATATAAAATCTGTACAATACCATATTAATAGGGAAGTCCAAAAACAGTGCAACTTGGCAATGATACTAAATGGTTATTTATGAATGGATGCTCATAGTTTTGAGGAATTTCCTTATACCAGAGAAGAAAGAACCATGTGTTATCTGCTTTTGGGCTCCCAAATTCCTACCCTCAGTGAGATGATCAGCTCCAGATTTCCAGAGTATGGTGTCAGTGGCTGCCAACAGGCCATCCCACCCCAGACCTCGGAAGAAGACACAGTTCTAGGAGGTCTTGGGTCCTAGATTCCCAACCCTTCCCTCTCCTGTGGTAGACTGATTAATTTATTGAGATAAAATCTACACAATATCAAATTCACCACTGTAGCCATTTTAAATTGTACAATTCAGTGGCTTTTACTAAAGTCACTATTTGGTGCAACCTCACTATTTTACTCCAGAACATTTTCACCCCAAATAGGAACCCACTACATAGTAAGTAATCACTCCCTACACACTTCTCTCCCCAGCCCTTAGCAACCATTCATCTTTCTGTCTCCGTGGATTTGCCTATTCTGAACATTTCACATACATGGAATCAGGCAAATTGTGACTTCTTACACTTAGCATAATGGTTTCAAGTTTCACCCATATTGTAGCATGTATCAGTAGGTCATTCCTGTTTAAGATTGAATAGTATTCCATTGTATGGATATATCACATTTGGTTCATCCATTCATCTAGTGATGGACATTTGAGTTTTTTCCATGTTTTAGGTAACGTGAATACTGTTGCTCTGAACATCACGTGTAAGTATCTGTGTCCCTGCTTTCAATTCTTTTGGCTATATACCTAGGAATGGTAATTATGGCCATATGGTAATTCTAAGTTTAATTTTTTGAAGAATCCTTATTTACTTTTGATAAAGACTTTCACAGAGCTCACTCATTAAGCCTCATAACAAGTAAGCTTGTTTTCTCTGCAAGAGACTGGGAAATGGAGGCACATCATGGTTCAGCCACTTGCCCAGTTCCCCATGCTAAGTCAGTAAGTAGCAGATCTGGGATTCAAATCCGAGTCCAAGGTCAGGCGGCATCCACTACATTTCTCAGGTCAATGGCAAACAGCAATATCCCTATTAGCACCCAGTCCTCACCCAGGCAGAAGAGTTCAGGGAATTGAAGTGGGTTGAATGGAAAGTCAATAAGACATTTGCCTATATCAAAGTAACAGTTCAACTTTAGGTTAAGAAAACTGAATTCTGAGACAATGGGGAAATAGGAATGTGAATTATTATGGTTAGATGATAAAGCATGATAGTTAGGTTTATAAAAGAGTCCTTATCAGTTAAAGGTTGCTCACTGTAGTATTTATAGGTAAAATGACATGTTGTCTGAATTTTGCTTTAAAATCTCTACCTCCATCCCCCAAAGCCATGAAGAGAAATGACATAAGATTGACAACCTGTTGATAATTGTTGAAGTGGGTGAAAAGGTACATGGTGTTTCACTTTATGATTCTTTCTACTTTTTGCATATGTTTACAGTTTTCCATGATTAAGTGTAAAGAAAAAAAGAACTGTGGCCTTGGGTACCAGGACAAATATCCTCTGAGTGTCCTCGCTCTGGGCACGTCAATGAAAGGCGATCCTCCCGGACCATTTCGTTGTCTGAGAGCAGAGCGCTGTCCCCGGACGCTCAAGTCTGGGGAAGACTAGTGCAGCGCGCGGGTCCTGGTGAGCATTTCAGACCCGGGGTGGGGTGGGGGGGTGGGGGGGAAATCTCCAGTTTGTTTGAAAGAGAAGCTAGAAAATGCTCAGGGGGACAGCCAAGCAGCATCTGTCATCACCTCCCTGTCTGGCACCAGCCAAGATGGGACCGCTGTGCCCGAAGGAAGACAAACAGAACCAGATGAGGAGCCGGGACTGGAATCCATCAGGCTGGGAAAGCACAGCTGCGCCCACTCATCGGTTCCAGAATCTATCTTTCCCTCTTGATGAATTCCAGTGGACAAAGGGGAGAGGCAGGGAGTTCAGGTACAAGGTCAAAAGAAGTGGGGTGAGGGAAAAGCAGCTCAGGGCAGTCACCTGAATTTATTCGGGGGACAAAATGGGAGTGCTCCCTCTCCTGAGGGAGAGATGGTAGGATTTGGTCCCCTGCCCCCAAGCAGGCGCCGAGGGAACTCAGGTGGGGCGGGCCGAGTGGCAGGCGGCGTCCCCTATTGTCAGGGAAGAAGGGCGCCGTGGCGTTTTCTGGCTTGCCGAGCGAGCTCTGGGAGCCGGCCTCCCTGGATTTCGGTCCGCTGCAACCTCCCTGATATTTTTTGCTCTTCTCTTGAATAGCTCGAGCACTTTTCATTCAGCTGCAGGGTCATTCCCTAACAAGGGGCACGGGTTCCTGCTTGGATGTGTGGCTGCACATTAGAATCATCTGGGAACCTTGCCCCTGACCAGTTAAATCAGGATCCCTGGGGGCGGCGCCCAGGTGGCAGTAATTGAAAAGCCACAGGTGATTCCGACGTGCAGTTGAGGTGGGAGCAACTCACTTAGAACCACCCGGAACGGCTTTCCCCAACCACCCTGTCTAAAATAGTCTTTGTCTTCAGAGTACCAATTGGTAATAGAGTTACTGATGCTTTTTTCTTTTCTTTTTTTCTAAATGCTTTATTAAGAAAGTTCTGCGCGGGCACGGGCGTCCTCTAATCATCTGCTTTGCTCACGGCCAGAGCCCCAGCGCCTAGGACCGTGCTGGCCCCAGAGAAGGCACCCACTGTAGGTTGCAGTTTTTACACATTTCACGATGCACTCACAGGCTTGTGGTGGACGAATAATATAACGTCCGTGAGAGCGCAGAGGGCAGGTCAGGTGGAGCCTGACCCTAACCCCGGGCTCTGCACGGGAGAGCGCCGCGTGGAGGGGGAGGGGCGGCGGTCAGGAGCCCTTCATCGCCCCGCAGAGCACGGGCCACAGCGCCATCTGCTGGGCAGAGCGTAAAACTCGGTTTATTCTAAAATCCGGGAGGGGTGCTTCAACACAGCCATGCCTGCCTGGGTAACAGCAGCAGGTCAGCTGCATCCTGGACACGCAGGCTAGTTGGGTGTACACCATCGTGCATGCGAGCATGAGTGTGTGCACACGTGTGTGTGTGGGGGGGGCGGTGTGTGTGATTGACATTTTACCTAATGAACAAGTGCAAAACCAAATCCTACCCCACTTTTAGGACCAATCCCAGCAGTGAGGAATCTCTGGGTTTGGGTCAGAGAAATCCAGCCTAAGAATCTTTAACTCAAACAGATTAAAATTGCCAAGCCCGAATTCAGTGGGAAATCCTGCTCTGTCTCTCTCTCGGCATGTGTTGCTCTGGAGCCAGACGGAGATGACCACATAAAGGTCTGTTGTAGGCTTTGATCAGTTTCCTGGAACTAACATGACAGAGGGCCCAGCTGTTGGGAGAGCTATTCCAAGTATTTAAGTGGGCTTCCAAATGCTTACCTTATGTGCATTAAACTTTAGACTGATTCACTATTTTTATACTGCAACCTCATCTTTAGAATGAAAGCTACACACACACGCACGCATGCACACACACACACAATTTAATATATTTAGAAGCTTCTCTTAGACCCTTACAAGAATATTGTGTTCTCTTTCTTCTTAAAGAAAATCTCAGAGAAGGTCAGGAATGACACCCTGAAAGAACTGAGGTTATTCAACCCGAAAAGTACAAAAGTTAATCTGTTAATCTAATAGGATCTTCAAATAAAGAACAAGCCTTGGTTAGGTGGAAATAGGGCTAAACCATGTGCAAGGGAGTCATATCATTGGGGTGTCTGCTCTATGGACATCATGCTATACTGTTATATCCCAAGTCTGTGATAGCAAGTTATGTTTCAGCGGCGCTCTAAGATCTACCCAGAATGGTTACACCAAATACGGCTGCCAGCTGTTCTCCAAATTGCAGAGGGTATAACAAAGCAAATCGGCTCAAAATATGGCTGAAGGAATTAAATTAGACATCAGAAAAAGATTTCCTGACAGTGAATTATTAGATTTAGACCAAGTTACCAAGAGAGGCTGTGAAATGCCTTTTCCTGAGAGTCTTTTCCAGACAGGACAGAGTCTCATCTAACCTTTCTGGGACCTGAGACGCTTCAGAATTTGAAGCAATGGAGAAAATAGGTACACTCTCTGTTCACTCAGCAAATATTGAGTACCAGAGCTATGTCAGGCCCAGGCCTGGTCTCTGGCGGCATGCACACGGCCTGGTCCTGCCCCTGGGGAGGGATGGGGGCAGCTGGGAATGCTGCAAATATGCACTAAATATCCTGGGGGAGGTGCTTCTCACGGGGGTGACCAGGGGTCCTTGAGTCGAGCCTTTAAATAATGGGTGGAATTTTGTTTGATGGGACAGCTGGGAGGGAAGAAGAGTGGGTGCAGCTAGGCGAGGCCACACTAGGAATACACGAGTCAAGTCCCAAGGAAGGTGGGTCATTTGGGCTGGAGCAGAGGGTGTGGGGAGGGAGGTGGTGATAGATGAATGGGGAAAAGTGGTGGGGGGTGGCCTCATATCAGTGCTAAGGAATTTGGACTTCATTCTGGGAGCAACAGGAACCCTTCAAGATGCCAGTGGTCAGAAAGAAATGTATGGCTTACATATATTCTAACTGTATGTTTTATACTACAGGGGTCCCCTCTGAGTTCTGCAAATTTAGGAAAAGATAAGGGGGAAGGTTGCTGACGCCTCCCTCAGCATAATAATAATAATAATAATAATAATAATAATAATAATAATAATAAAACAGCTGTAAATGAGAGGATGCCCCGCTCCATCAAACATGCTTGAAATCCAGCTCTGGAGGCATAACCTAAGCAGCATTGCCTTAAAGTATCATAGGTGAATTTCCATTTTCTTATATCGTATACAGATAATATATCTGCTATTCTAGAGATGAAGTGGTCTATATAAACCTCTTGCTGTTTTTCTAGGAGTAATAACCTGCCTTAGTATTTTGAGTGTATAGTGTATCTAACTTATTTTAGATTTTTACCTATATTCTCTTTGCTCCCTCTGCTAGGCCTAGTGCTATTTTTGAGGAATTTTAAAACTGAAATTTTCCAGTATTTCTGTGATGAGAGTAGTAAAACAGTTGAAGTTGGGCTCTTGAATCAGAATTCCTGGATTTGTATCCTGAAAGTGTGTTGACCTAGAGCAAATTACTTACCCCCGTCAGGCTCAGTTTTCTCTTCTGTAAAATGGAGAGCATAACAGTCCTTACTACCAGATGGAGTTAGGAAGAGCAAGGGACTTAGTGCATGTAAAGTAAGCCCAGGAAATGCTCTGTTCATCATTACGTCCTGGACTTGGGTAGAAGTCGGTCTCTCTTTAACTCCACCCCTGGCTCTCAGCTCCCTGGGTTCTCTCATTCTTCCTACAAGAACTCTGGCTCCTGCCATCTTATGACCCTCATGTCTTACCCTCTCCGTTTACACTCTCAACCCAATCCTGCCAAGCTATGAGTCCCTCCACGCCTTGTGCTCTTTCGGGCTTCAGGGCCTTTGCACGTGGTATTCTCAGGACTTTCTGTCTGTCTTGTTCACATTCCTATTGTTATGTCTAGCACACTGGTGGGTAATCACTTCTTTACACGCCCATCTTCCCCACTGCACGGTGATCCCTCTGAAGGTGAGGTGATCCCTCATCTTCATCTCTGTGTTGCCAACACCAATGAGACCTGAGACAGAGCAGACACTTAATATAGTTTTGCTCAACCAAACAAAATCATCTAAGCAGATTCAAAGTCCAATTTGGACCCCTGGGCATGTAAAACTTGCTGTCTCAGGTGCTCCACAAGGAGTGTTCCCAGAAGCTCATGGCTTCGGTGGAGGATCCATAGGTCCATACATGACAGGCCCGGGAGCCTCTGAAGAACAAGATAAATAAGCACAAATACTGTCCAGCTGGTAACTACCAGACCTAAGTTCTGAGCTTCAAGTTCACCCGTCTTTGGTAAGGGCAGCAAACGGCCTGGATTTAAAGAGGGAGGTAGAGACAGGATGGACAGGGCAGGGCTGGAGAGCATTCCAGGATAAGGGCAGTCCCTGGAGAAACACGCATGTTCCAGAGGCAGGACACACCTGCCCTGTGCCAGGCACCACTCATCCATGAGAGGAGACAGGAGTGGGACTTCATCATGGGAATCAGGTGGGAAAGACCACCAGGGGTTCTTGAGCAAGGAAACCTCATGATACATGCCTTATTCTGCTAGTTTTTATGTTTTTTTAATGTGAGCCTTTAATACTTATTTATGGAATGAATAAAGGAATAAGTAATTTCCTTCCCAGAAGGAAATAAGATGTAGAATAAAGAAGATGGGCTCTGGGGTTTGAATCCTGGATCCACTAGCTCTGTGACTTAGTTTCCATCCATACCTTCCTCATCTGTGGATTGATTTTAGGGAGGGCACAACTGTACTGAAATATAATTTTCATGCAACAAAAATTGACCAACTTTAGGTGTCCAATTTGATGATGTTTGTATATATGTTTACAGTCATAGTACATATCATATACATATATATATACTATGTATATATGCTGACTTATGTCACCAGCCCCACAACTAAGATATTTAACATTTTAATCACCCCCCACAATTTCCTTATGCCCCTTTGCAGTCAATCCCTCCCCTCCCCTCTGACCTCTAGTATCCACTATTCTGCTTTCTACTGCCATAATTTTTCTAGAATTCCATACAAATGGAACTCTACAGTGTATAATCCTTATGTCTGATTTTTTTCACTTAGCATAATGCTTTTGAAACTCTTCCATGTTGTTGCTATTATCAAGAGTTCAATTCTTTTTATTGCTGAGTAGCTTTCTATTTTATGACTGTTCTAAAACATGTTTATCCATTCACCAGATGATGGACATTTAGATTGGTTCCAGTTTGGGGCTATTATGAATAGAGCTATTCTGAACATTTGTGTAAAAATCTTTGGTTAGACATGTTTTCATTCCTCTTGGGTAAATACCTAAGAGTAAAATTGCTGGGTATATGGCAAATAGATGTTTAACTTTATAAAAAAACTACCAATCTGTTTTCCTGATGGCGGAACCATTTTGTATTCCCACCAGCAATAACACTTTGGAGTGTCATTTGCTCCAAAGCCTGGCCAATATTTATGCATCTTTTAAAATTGTAGCAATTTTAGTGGGTGTGTAGTGGTTATTTATTGTGGTTTTAATTTCATTTTTCTAAAAACTAATGTTAAACACTTTTTTATATGCTTAATAACCATTTGTATATCTTTGTTGGAGAAAGTGTTCAAATATTTTGCCCTTTTTGGGGGGAGGGGTGGGGTGCATGGGCCAGGAATCAAACTCGGGTCTCCCACATGGCCGGCAAGCATTCTACCACTGAACCACCCATGCACCATTGCCCATTTTTTTTTAATTGGGTAGTTTGTCTTCTCAATATTTATTTATAGGCATTCTTTATTTATTCTGGAGGCAACTTCTTTATCCAACATCGCAAATATTTCCTACCAGTCTGTGTCTTGTCTTCATTTTTTAAGTGTCTTTTAAAAAACAAAATTTGTAAATTTTATTAATTTTTAAAGTTCAATTTGTTTATTTTTTTTCTTTTATGGTTGGTTCATGGTCCTTATGTGTCCTATTTAAGCAATTTCTCCACAATTCAAGACTACCAAGATTTTCTCCTGGACTTTCTCCTAGAATTTTATCCTTAGGTCTATGATCCATTTAGAAAAAAAAATTATATATGGTGTGAGATAAGGGACAAAATTCATTTTCTTCATATGCATAACCAATTGTTCTAGCACCATTTGTTGAAAGACTATCCTTTCCCCATTGAAGTGCCTTAGCCTCTTTGTAAAAAAATCAAGTGACCTTATATGTGTGAGTCTATTTTTGGACTATCTTCTGTTCCATTGATCTGTATTTCTATCTTTACACCAGAACCACTCTCTCTTTTTCTTGAGTGCAATTTTATTGAGATATATTATATATTCACATACAATATAATCATCTAATCTGTACAGTTAGTGATTCACAGTATCATCATATAGCTGTGCATTCATCACAATCGATTTTTGAACATTTTCATTTCTCAAAAAAAATAAAATAAAATAAGAGTAAAAATACAAAAGAATACCTAAACATCCTATTCCCCCATCCTACCTATTGTTTGTTTATTGTCTTTTTTTTTTTTTTAACTCATCTGTCCATACACTGGATAAAGGGAGTGTCGGTCACAAGGTTTTCACAGCCACACAGTCACCCCTTAAAAGCTCTATAGTTATTCAATCATCTTCAAGAATCAGAGCTTCAAGATATCAAGAAAGAGTTTCAGGTATATCCGTGTAGCTACTCCAATACCCCCCAAACAGAAAAGAGATATCTGTATACTGCATAAGAATAAACTCCAGAATGATCTCTCATTCATTTTGAAATCTCTCAGCCACAGAAACTTTATTTATTTATTTATTTATTTATTTTGATTTGCATATGGGCAGGAGGCACCAGGGGTCAAACTCCAGACCTCCAGCACGGCAGGTCGGAGCTCTGCCTGCTGAGACGCGGCAGCCGCCCAGAAACTTTATTTTGTTTCATTTCTCTTTCCCCTTTTGGTCAAGCAGAACTATTCCCTCTTGATTGCGGTAGCTTTATCGCAATCCTTGAGATCAGGTAGTAAAACTCCTCAATGTGGTGGCAGCCAGGCTCTCCCCAGTCCCCAAGGAATGTGCTCCACCCTCTCCACGGCCCTGAGGTGACACAACTCTTCTTGAATGAGGCTTAAAGAACATGGCTTTTCTGGGCTACACAACACTTTCAAACCAGCACATGGACCTTCCAACACAAGACTGAATAGCAGTGGTGGGAGCAGACCTCCTTGCCTTGTTCCCCATCTCAGAGAAAACATATAGACTTTCACTATTAAGTATGATGTTAGCTGTGATTTTTCATACCTATCATTATTAGGTTGAGGAAATTTCCCTCTATTCCTAGTCTGAGAGTTTTTTTTTAAATCATTGATTAATACCGATTTTGTCAAATGATTTTTCTTAATCTATTGATATGATCCTGTGTTTTTCATTTTCAGTTGTTAATATGGTGAATCACATTGTTTTTTTTTTTTTGCATGGGCAGGCACTGGGAATCAAACCCGGGTCTCCAGCAAGGCAAGTGAGGACTCTGCCTGCTGAGCCACCGTGGCCCGCCCCATATTGATTGATTTTTGATTGGTAGATGAACCTTTCTTTATTGGGATAAACCCCACTTGGTTATGATGTGTTATTTTTCTTGTACACTGCTGGATTTGATTTGTTAAATATTTTGGCGTCTATGTTCATGTGGGATATTAGTCTGTATTTTTCTTTATCTGTAATGTCTTTGCTTTGGTATCGGTTCTGTCTCCTCAGTTATGGAGTGCACTGGGCTCCCCCTGGGTTCCCCCTCCCTGCACCGTGACCTGCAGACTCTCTCCAGGTAGTAAGCTAGAGCAATCGTAGGGTTTACTTTATTGGTTTCCCATCTCTCAGGGACCACTGTCCTTCACTGCGTGATGAAAGCTTTTGTTTCATATATTTTGTCTACTTTTTTAGTTTCAGGTGGGAGGGTAAATCCAGTTCCTATTGCTCATTTTGGACACGAGTAAAGTAAATCTTCTGTCTGCTATTAAGATTTTTCTCTTTATCACTGGACTTTAGCATTTGTGCTTTATGTGCCTTGGTGTGGTTTTCTTCATGTTTCTTCTACTTTAGTTTGTTGACATTCTTGGATCTGTGGGTTTATAGTTTCAGCAACTATATTATTTCTTTAAATACATTTTGTTCCTCCCAACTTCTTCTGGTACTCTGATTAGATGTATGTCACGTCACTTTACGTTGTCCCACAGGTCACTGATGATCTGTTCTAATGTATATGTTTTTTCAGTTATCTTTCCTTCTGTTTCGTTTTTTTATAGTTTCTATTGCTATTTTCAAGTTCACTAATATTTTCTTCTCTAGTGTCTCATCTGCTGTTAATTCCACCCAATGTATATTTCTTTTCAGGTACTTCTAGAAATTCTTGTTTAAATACCTTCCATTTCTCTCTTTATCACATTCATATTTTTCTCTAACCTTTGGAACATATAGAGTATATTTAAAATAGCTCACTTAACATCCATATCTGCTAATTCATTTCTATTATCTGCATCATTTTTGTGTGTTTCTTCTTTGATTGACTTTTCCCTTGGTTATGGGTTATATTTTAATGCTTGCCATGCCTGGTAATTTCTGATTGATTGCACGATAATTTACATTGTTGCCTGCTGGATATTTAAAAATATTCCTTAAATTTTGTTGGGTTTTATTCTGGGATGCAATTAAATTACTTGGAAACAGTTTGATCCTTTTAAGGTTTGCTTTTAAGCTTTGTTAGGAGGAAGTGTTCAGAAAAGGCTTTAACCTGAGACTGATTTAGCCCTACTCTGAGGCAATATCCTTCTTGTGATTACTCAATCTTCCACATATTTGAAGGATTTTTCACTCTGGCTAGTGTACATGAATTGGTCTCCTCTCACTGAGAGCTCTGAGAATTGTTCTGCCCACTTGTTTCTGGTGGTTCTTTGCCCTGCCACAGTGGTTTTCTTACATGCATGTGGAAATTAGTAGGCAGCCAAAGATATAAGGAGAACTTTCTGCAGAACTCCAGAGTACTCTCTTTCTTCTCTCCCTCTCTTTCTCTCTCTCCATCTCTTCACAAGATTTATTTCCACACATTCTAGCCATCTTGGCCTCCCTGCACTCTGAACCCAGTCTCCTAAACTCAGCAAGGGCATTGGGCCCTGCTCAGCAGTTGTAAACTTGCTCCAAGCCGTGAGCTAGGGCGCCCAACGGGCTCCAAGCCATGAGCTGGGGCACCCAATGGGCTCCAAGCCATGAGCTGGGGCACCCAACGGGCTCCAAGCCATGAGCTGGGGCACCCAACGGGCTCCAAGCCATGAGCTGGGGCACCCAATAAGCTCCACTCGTTTGTTTCCCTTCTCTCAGTGATTACTGTCCTGCACTGCCTGCTCTTTAATGTCTAAAAAAATGTTGTTTCATATATTCTGTCCAGTTTTCCGGTTGGTTAGGGCAGGAGGGTAAATCCTGTGCCTGGATGGAAGCAGAGCTCCTCTCACATGTATTATTCATGTCGGACTGGGGATGTGCTGGGTACCTGAAACATCTAGCACAGCACCTGGCACTAAATAGCTATTCACGCCTTCACTCTCCTCAGGTCTAAATGGTACAGGAACCATCAGAATCATGAGTAATGGTATGGGGAATGAGTAATAAGAGAAACTATCATCTTTGTGCATTGAAAATATAATTCAATTCCAAAAGCATTTATTGAACACCCACTGACACCAATTGCTTTCTAAAGCAAAACTTTTGCCAACAGTGACGTCAGTATTATTTTGCCTCATGAGACTTTCGTTTCATCCCCTTTTACGCAAAATCAGGGTTTGGTGTTGAAATGGGCTACTTCCTGATGAGATTTACCACTAAAAATTAATCAGAGTAGATTTTTACTAATAATCAGGCTCCTTAGTAAATACATATCTTCTATATCTCTAATAATAACTGACCAGGGAAATGAAAAAGTCCCAAAAACATTTTTGTGGAAGATGAAACCTTTTCAGCCTCTCTCTATTCTTTTCTCACTCCAGAATTCCTAATTCTGTCTGTGGGTTCCCAGGTGCAGCGGTTTCCTTCTGTGAACAGTGCCTCAGTTTCCTTCTTTGAACAGTAGGTATGATAATAGCGCCTCTTTCTTGGCCTTGTTGGGAATCTTCAGTGACTTACTTTGTACAAAGGACTGGGGACCATGCCGTGCATAGAGTCAGGCCTTGACGCAGTTAGCTGTAACTGCTGTTCTGGTTAATATTGCTGTCTTGTTGCGTCATTATTGTTGTATTAGCCAGTATTAGCCCAGCAGGCTGAGGTAGGAAGGAGCCTTATTTTCACTGCACTGTGAGCTCCTGGAGGGAAGAATCTGTATTTATTTATCCTTGTCTCCCTAGTATCCACCCAGTCCAGGGATAGCAGCGTGCTCTGATAGGTAAGAGTAGGGGTCAGCAAACTTTTTCTGTAAAGGGCCAGATAGTAAATATTTTATTCTTTGCAAACCATGTGGTTTCTCTGCCCTCGTAGTGTGAATGGAGCTATAGACAGTATGTAAACAAATGGGCAAGGCTGTGTTCCAATGAATTGTTTTTACAAAACAGGCAGAGGGCTGAATTTGGCCATGGGCCTTAGGTTACCTACCCCTGGGTAAGGGTGTTTGTCTGACACCAAACTGCCTAGGTTCAAATTCCAGCTCTGCTACTTACTCTGTGACTTTGAAGGAGTTGCTTAGTTTCTCTCATGCTTCAATTTCTTTTTCTATGAATTGAGGGGGATATAAAGTGTATAAAACACTTAGAAATGTGCCTGGTATGTAGAAGAGCTAAATAAGTGTTAATTTATTATTACTAGAATGCCTGGCAGATATTTGGTGCTCAATAAATATTGTCTAAATGATGAGTGAATGCTCTCTTTTCATTTAAATCTTACTCATCCTTCAAGCTCAAACTCAAGTCCTCTTCCTTGGAGGATCTTCCCTTTGAAGGCCCATCATCAAACCATCCCTTCCTCACTCTTAGTTTATCTAGAGGTTGTCTTTGGGTTCCCCAGAGCACTTTCACCATATAACTTGCCATCAGCTATTCTGCTTGTTTTTTTTGTTCACTGGCTTTCTCCCTAAGTAGAATGTAAATTTCAGGGGCAGGAATATTTGTTTCTTTTGTTACTATGGTTTTCCCAGTACCCAGAACAGTACCTGGCACACAGCAGGGGCTTGATGTTTTATTTATTGAATGAATAAATTAATGATGAATCCTTTCCATTGCACCCTGTCATTCTCCACATCTAACTCTTCTCCTTTTTTGAGTTATCTCCCAAAGTAGAATGTAAGTTCCTTGAGAATACTTCTCTGAGCATCAATTCAGGATTATTATGAAGATTAAATTAAACTATATATGAAAGTGTCTGGCCTAGAGCTGTAGATGTTCAATAGCTTTCCGTTGCTTATTTACTAATTCATACTTTTTTCTAATCATTTTATTAATGTTTATTTGCCAGGCACCATGAAATAAATTGACAGACAATGTTCTCAGACAGATATGACATCAGAGATATTATCCGAAGCCTGTCCTCAATGTAGCTGTATGAAATTGCCATATTTTGAAATCTGCAGCTCTGCAGTAAAGTAGTGATATTTTTGTCACAGCCCACTTCAAAGTCCCAGATGGAATGAAGGAGGGATGGAAGTAGAGCTCCATAACCCCCAGGAACTCTTAAGATTTCATCTCCTAAGTGGTATTGCCCATCTGTTTCTGTAAATTCCCTAGCAACATAGCAAGTAAATCCTAAAATAGTAGCCACCAGCAGTATTTCAGTTCTTTGTATTTCTTGTTAGGGATGAGATCCATGAATGTAGACTTTCATACACCGTAACCCTACTTGAGTTTTCTATTATCTGAATTTCCCTTCAGTTTGTCCCTTAAGGGAAAGGTGATTGTAATAAGCCAACACTCACAAATCCTGTGAATGGACATCTATTTTTTTCTTTTAGCCCAGCCTTCAATTTCGCTTCTGGAAGTAGCAGCTCCCTTATTTTCCTTGGGATCTTTTCCAGTCTCAGACTACATTGTTAGGGGGAGGCTGATGCTCCTTGGATAATTGTTTATTTAGGGAATCATTCTGAGTTGTTCTTCCAACCTCAACCCCCCGGATAGTTCTATATTTGAAGAGTTTTCTGTAAAACTACAGAGAAAACACTGTGTTCTACATTGTGGTTTGATTGGAAGCTTGGTGGTCAGGCCTGGCGACATAATGAGTGCTTAGACATCAAACAGTTTTCTTGTCTTAGATGATGTTTTTAAAATCAGAACTTTTGTTTCTACTTTATTATTGTTTTAAATAGGGCTCAAGTTTTAGTCACCAGAAGTGCTCAAGAGTGTTTATTATTCAAATTTTCCAGTAGCCAGAATACAGACTGTTCTAGTTTGCTAGCTGCCGGAATGCAACACACCAGAGACGGATTGGCTTTTAATAAAAGGGGATTCATTCTGTTAGTTCTTCAGAGGAAAGGGAGCTAACTTTCATCTGAGGTTCTTTCTTACGTGGGAAGGTACAGGATGGTCTCTGCTGGCCTTCTCTCCAGGTCTCTGGGTTCCAACAACTTTCCCCGGGGGTGATTACTCTCTGCATCTCCAAAGGCCTGGGCTGAGCTGCAAGTGCTGAGAGGAGGAATGCTGAGCTGCTTGGGCTGTGCTAGATTGAGCTCTCTCATTTAAACACCAGCCAATTAAGTCAAACGTAGTTCATTGCAGCAGGCACGCCTCCTAGCTGCCTGCAGATGTAATTAGCAACAGATGAGGTTCACGTACCATTGGCGCATGTCCGCAGCAACAAAACTAGGTGCCTTCACCTGGCCAAGCTGACAACTGACTCTAACTACCACACAGACCTTGGGAAATGTGAGTGTTCTATGACAATCATGGAATAAGATGAGTAGATTGAAATAGTAACCCTTGTCTTCCTTCATATTGGTCCTAAGGAGCCATCAGACAGATTCCCAGGCACATGTAAGGCCCAGATATGACATATATATTTCCCATATTTTTCAGTTCTGATTTGTAAAATGCCCCCTTTGTCCCCATTCACACCTTGTTGACCAGCTGTCTTGATTTTTGGATTGGGATCTAGAATCACTATAAGACTAGAGCACCTGATTCTTACTTTCATTGTCATCTGAATTCTGATTCCTCTTCCCCACCTTTCCTTCTCACGCCTCTATCCTGATGACCACCTTAGTGAACAATTTCCGCACTCCTCCCAGATCCCCTTGGACCCCTTTTCTTTTCTGGTGTGCTTTTAAGCCCACAGAAAGGCACGCAGAGTGCTGGAAGTGCCTGGGAGTCTCCATCCCCTCCTCCACAGCCCTGAGACTATCAGCCACTGACTGTCAGGTCCTGGAGCAGGAAGCCCCGCTTAAGTCAGGACAACTCAGGGGTTCCCTACATCCGCAGGTGCCCCCGGGGGTCAGGGTAAGTCTGCCTCCATAGGGCCTTTTCTTTTTAGGCTCAATATTAGTTTTTTTAAATGAAATTATCAGAGAATCTGATGTTTATGGCTCCAGGTTATAAAGACACTTTATTCAAAACCATATTTGTTAGAATTTTAACACTGGAACAGAAGTCAACATGTACTTAAATGAAATGAAGCTATTCGTGCTTTAGTACAAGTCCTGTCCTGTGGGTATTACTATTTTCAACTTTTTCTCTTTATATGAAAAATTAAGGATGTTATAACTGATAGGTTACCTTGTACACCTTTATTTTATAAACTAGATGCCTTGGTAATTAAATAACATATTAAAGCCACAAATTAAGGCAGCACCTCTTATGCCAAAGACCTAATATTATTCACTGATGGGGAAACATTTATATGTGTGTTACAGGGATGAGGTCAGCCTACAGCAAAAGACTAGATTAATAGAAAAGTTTTTTCTTCATGTTTTCATTTTTAAAAATCAAACCAGGATTTGGAGGTGAGAGTATTGGATGCAGCAGGACTTAACGATTTCATCAAAGTAAAAATTTGGCATATAATATTACTCTTATAGAACAAATCCTCAAAAGAATCAAAGACTTTGTTTTATAGAAAATGACTATACTGCTTTAAACAAAAATATTAAGATACATCAATGATCAGGAAGTTTAAAAGTATTGCAGTGATCAAAATATTTAACTGTCCTCCTTTGATCAAGCTTTTACAAATAGGTTCAGTCATCCCTGTCTGAGTAAATCAATTTCAGTTTTTTCTTAGTCCTTCATCTAACTTTTAACATGAGGCTTGTTCAGTTGTTGTATTGTAACGTAATAGTATTTTAGACCAGCTTCCTTCCTCATATTTCTTCATGCTAGATTGCAGATTCCTGTCTTCTTTCCGAAGCCATGCCTGTTTTCTTCTACATCGATATTTTTTCAGAAGATACTGGCTGATTATTTAAAACATGAAGTCTCTTACGTCCCTGGGCTCTTTTATGGTTTTCGTTTTTCAGTCTTCCACTTGGAAGAGTTCTTGCTCATTCCTCTTTCTTATCAAGATCTTGTTGCTGGCTTCCACGTTTAAACTTAGATAAGAAGAGACTGTTGTGGGACCTTTTTCCTATATACAAATTAGTTTCAGTTTCCGTTTCGGTATTATCACTATTAGGTTTATCTTGAGAAGTTACTGTTCTTAATCTTTTACATTCCACTACTTTTGCTGCTGCCTTCATTAGAAAGGCTCAGGGCTTTGCACGTAGCACAAAATTTCACATCACTCTTAACTTTCTCCATCGTGTGATTACAGCTGAAGTGTTGAAAAGAAAATGGAATGTATCTTTCTGAGAGACTATTGTAAGTAACTTCCTTTTTAAAGGCATTTAAGAATTTAGGTCACCAAATATCCTTTCAAAGGCTTCCTGTGCTGCCTTACAGTTGCCGTTTTCCATACAAATAGCTATAGCCTGAATTTTAATTTAATTCTGTATTTCTTCATGAAGTTTGTCATGTTCCTTTTCAATTGATAGGACAGCCACACTCCTGGGTATTGGCCCATCACTCTTGGTTATAATTGTCTCCTCTTTCCACTAGACTGAGCTCTGATTGGAGCAAAGGAGCTGGGCACAGCCCTGGAGAGAGCCTTTTCTCTAAGGCCTGCATTTAATGGAGATAACAAAGCCTCCTGGGAGAAAAACGAATTCCACGTGGTATTACACGTTACTGGAAAGATGACCCAAGCTCTCTGCTAACACACGAGTGCTGCTTTCTTTGACACCATGTCCCTGAAAATTGGAAGTTCAGAATTGAACTCATTCCCACCCCCCTATTCTTTCCTCTTTCCACTCCTGCCCTTTGCCTGGGGCAGGCAGACAACTGTGCCCTGTATTTTCTGGTGGCAAAGGAAAGATAAACTTCCTTCTAAGGATCAGAGATTACAAATGTATTTTTGAGTAAGTAAGGAGGGTGAAATCAAAACTCGGGAAGGTAGGATAAAGCTCAAATTTAAGCCCATTAGTCTTTTCATTTTTCATCTCTCTGGGCACTTGTTTATTGTTTTGTTTTGTTTTGTTTTTTAACATGGGCAGGCACCGGGAAACGAACCCAGACTCCGCCACGGCAGGCGAGAACTCTGTTCTCGTCTATGGTTTTGACATAAAGGTTTCCACCATTAAAGAAATGAGCAGTGAGGTGAAAGGGCCATCTGAACCTCGAGTGGATTCAAATGCAGGTAATAAGCATCCTCCATGCACTACTTGTATAAAAGTCATTTTACTTTTATTCTCATAGAGTTTACACCGAAATATTTGTGCTCTGTGTCTCTCACACATGCTATTCATTAATTTGGCAAGCATTTACTAAGTACCGATTATGTGCCCGGCACTGGGCTAGGTTCTGAGGATCCAAAAGTGACTGAGAAATGTCCTCTTTTCAGACATGGAAATACTAAAGAGAATGTATTGGGACTGGGGCAGATGGCCTGTTGTTGCCGTTTCCCTCATTCACAATATAACACACAGTAACTACCCAGGGCAGATAATGAGAAAGGGGTCTGGGACTCCCAAAACCAGCAAGTAAGAACTGGGGTAGGAGTTCCAGGGCGAGGGGAAGTCTCCAAGAGCAGAGGGAAAGGGACTTTTGTAGCATTAACATGTGACCTATCCATCCAGCCCTTCAGACCCATTTCATACATGTTGATTTGAGTTTATTTTACAATACTAAATTTTGTGCTTATGGAAAGTCACATAGCAAATGGCCAAATAGTCATGAAAATGACCCACAGCTCAGTTTGTTTCAGAGACAGTCAGAGCCCAACTGGGTCATCAAAGGCCTGGCATTTAGCTCTGGAAGAAAAAAGAAGCCAGAGGTGCAAAAAAAAAAAAATCAAGCTTGAAATGACATTCTAAAATCTCCACTCAAATCTCACTTTCAATCTTCCTTGTGCTGAAGAAAAATGAATTTGTTCTCAATACTTAAGTATTTCCTGTGAAATAAATTGCTAGTGGCTACTCAAAATTGTCTGATTCAAGATCTGGGTTTCTGTCTCTTCAGGTTTCAGCACCCTCTTTTTTATCTTCTAAAATGGATGAAAAGACAGTTGGATCTTTGGAGGTGGCCCCCTCACTTTCCATGCCTGTAATGATCTTACTTGCCTGGTACTCACTCCCAACAGTCCTGCCGCACTTCTTCCCAAATTCAGAGACTCAGAGTGGGGAAGGGGCTTCCAGAAGCCATCTCTCCCCTCCTGGCATCTCCACTCTAGTTTCAGGAAGCAAATCCCTTGCCTCAACTAAAGAAAGATTGTTTCATTTTTTTTTTTAATTCATCATTTTAATTTTCATTTAAATGCATTAAAATGCTACCATCTGAGGCTTTGGTTTTATTTTAACTGAACTTCAAGGCTATTCAGGATTTAAAGAATAATCTTTCTGTCTTCTGTTTTTGTTTTGCCATTTGGATTAGTCAGACAAAATCCTTTCTTTCTTTGTAACTCAGGAATTATTCATTTCTTAAAAATATTTTTGGGACACATATAAATCTAGAAACGTGCACATAACATGCCCAGCAAGTAAGTAGAGAGCCCCAGGCTTTCTGCACCTGCTTTCAGTCTTCCAGCTCTTTACAGTTTCATGGTTTCCCTATAGTGCTTTACCTTTCAATAGCTGCATTACCGACAACTCCTGTCTTTCAGTGGTTGAGAAATGGGCTTCCTGATGAATTCCTTCTTCTGATTAAATGAAAGTTACCAAAAGGATGACCAATGTTCACATAAGCCCACAGCGAGATGTACTTAGCCCTAGGACCATCCAAAACATCTTTGGATCTCTCTTTGATGATTCATAAGTTCTTCTTGGTCTTGCGTTTTATTACCCAGGGTTTCACTAGAATTTTGATTATCCATACTAGAGGGAATATCCCAATATTTTTGAGTTTCCTAGAATTTAGCATTCTAAAACACATCAGCAAATGTGTTGATCTATATATGGTCCAATTTAGTGGACAGATAAGAAATTAAGGAAAACAGATACAGATGCTCAGATCCAGTTCCTTTTGTTTTTCTTAGAGCAGGGAAATGCAGCCATGTAACCATTCAGACCCTGGGTCTGCCTTGTTTGTTTTCAGGGAATATTAAATACAGAGACCATAAGCTCAGCTTATAATCAGCCTACATGCTCATCCACTTAATTTTTTACCTTCAAAAGATGTTTAGGGCTAAAATTGCTTTTACCATATACCAGGGACATTCAGTTGTTCCATCCCTGCATGGCACACCAGCTGATTTCCTTTCTGATTTGTTGGGTATCTGTTCTGATTAGTTGGGGCTCACACCATATCAGTTGTTAAGTATTTTAAATAACATCCCTCCCTTATAAAATTGTAATGAGATAGTAGTTTGAAATATTAACCAAGGTTTGCTTGCTTGTTTGTTTTATTTTCTACTTAAGAATAGCATTTTGTCTCTGATACTTCCTCAATCAGTTTGCAAGAGCATATCAACCCATGGTGTTAGGTAGTATAGGCTAGACTATGCTGCAATAACAAACAACTGCCAAAATCTCAATGGCTTAACAGAGTAATCTGTTATTTCTCACTCATGTTACATTTCCAGTGCTAGCCAGTGGAGAATTCTTCTCCAGGCAGTCACTCAGGTACTCAGGTTGAGGGAATTGCCATCATGTTATAGCTGAACCACTGGGCACACAGCCTTCTCAGTAGCCAGGAGGAGAGAACACACGGAAATTTGTACATGGGCTTTTCTCTGTTGCTGCAGGGAAGTGACATTCAGCACTTTTACCCACATTTCTTACCATAACTTATCATGTGACACTTAAAATTGTAAGGCGCCTGGGAATATAGGTAACAAAATGGGACATTTGCCTCAGGGAAGGAAAGACTCAGCAAAAATGCTGAGAAAAGGAAGCATCAACTGGGTTTCAAAATAGCCAACTGAAACACTTTGTAATGATGGTATCTTAGAGATCAAGAGGTATGGAATTGCAAGTACCTGAGCTTTGAGCCTGGAATCTATATCCTGAAGAACATAAAGAAAAAAAGATATCCATAAACACAGACTGGAGAAAAAAAATAGCTGAAGAATTCTAATGGCTGCTGAAACAGAGAAGCAAGGGAGAAGAGTAATGGGGTTCAACATCGGTATGCATCTCGGAAAAGGGGCTTCTTGGGCTAAGATGTGGGGGCCTGGGGAGTGCATGTTAGAAACCCAGGTAGGTTCAGTGGTATTCAAGAGCAGAGGAGGCCCGTATCTCTCTTTCCAGGTGAGGCTTGACAATAAGTGTCCTCTGAGGCCGTGGTGTGACAGCAGTGGGCTGGAAATGGCAGCATGCGTATCTAGGCAGAGGGGGCTTGAGACAGGCCCTTGCATTTCCTATTTCTCTGAGCACAAATAATATTGACTGGTTCTTGGAATCCCCAAAGAGTTCTCAGGAGTAGACTGAGGGCGGCCAGAAAACACGAAGAGGCCTTGTGACTGGGACACGAAGGAAGCAGGGCGTGTGGAAGGGCAGACGACCAGGGAGCAGACGGAAACAGATGCCTCTGAGACACCGGAAAGGAACGTTGCTAATGACCAAGACAGGCAGGACCACACATACCTTAGAGAACAAAAATCAGCTGAGAAGCCGACGGCCCTTCCTCTCAGATTCCTGAACACCCTTGACATTCTGTCATGATCAAACCCTCCTCTGAGCCCTCCCTACTTTGAACCTAGGTTCCCATGACTAGATTCCTACCTGGGTGCCTGACGTAGGATTCACAAGTATGTATTGATGTATCAGATACACTTTATGCCCTGCCTCAGATTCTCTTGGCCTCACCAATGTCCTCCACACTGGGAGATTAAAACCCAGAGTCTCTGGATCATTCTGTCAACTTTTGTGCTCAGGTGAAGTACTGGACTTCAGAGGGGGAAATCTGACTTCCTCAGAGCCCGTCTGAAGGAATCAGCGGATGCACCCCGAAGTGGAAGGGAGTTAATTCTCCCTTGCACACTTTGACCAATGGGGAACATATTATGGAGGAAACAAATACAATTATTCATTCCTCCCTTTGTCAGGCTGTTCTGAAGCACAGAGTTTCTCTGGTTTCTTTGGCCGTGTCTCTCATGGCCAAGTAGGCTGTGTCTGTGAAACAATGGCCAGCTCAGTAGCAACCCCGCGGTGTATCTTCTCTTTCTCCCCTGCCTTACTTTCCTTTCTGCTCATCCTCCCTGCCCTGGGATTTCTCCTCCCAATAAAGCATTGTCACTTCAGCTTTGCCTCAGTTTCTGTTTTCTAGGGAACCTACACTAAGATGTTTGGACATGCTCCATGGGTCAGAAAGCATGCTAGGTGCTGCCCCATACCTGATCCCATTTCATCTTTACCACAGCCTGGCCCGGAGAGGGTGTGCCGCGGTGAAGGACACGCTGAGCAAAGGGTGGAACCCAAATCTTCACTAATTCCAGAAGTACTCACTGAGTATTTCATAAATGTTGGGGATACCGTAGTGAACAATTCAGACATGGTCACTGCCCTTGTAGAGCTTATGCACTGCTGGAGGAAGGCACAGAAAAAAGGGGCACCAAATACATAAACAAGGCCATTTCAGAAAATGCCAAATTCTATGGAGACACCATAAACCTTATCAATAACCCTACTGGGCCTACCCATCTGACTCTAGAATCTACCTTCTACAGTACACTAATAGTAGGGGTCTATACTGGGTGATAAAATTAAAATAAATAGCTACATACTTTAGAAAAAAAGGCACTTCGTGTCAGGTAACATATAAATAAAAATAACCAGGAAAAGTTCCTTCTGCTCTCAGAACGCAGCGTTTTTGTTTTGAGGTCTCAAATACTCACTTGCACACTTTGGCAGCCTACAGAGGCCATTTACTCAGGTCTCTTTAGCTGTCTTCTTCCTCAGATCAAAGGGTTGAGTTCAGTTTAAAAATAAAAATGCATGTTTGTAGGAGCATAACCTTACTGTACTATACTCTATCTCTTTGATACGTTATTCAGTGAAAATGGTTTGAGCCATGAAGCTGGAAGAATAACTCCGCTAATATCTGAGCTCCGCTTTTGTGTTTTAGAGTCTTGTATAAGATTCATGGTTTCAAATCATATTTCTCTTAGATAGTTCTAGAGTAAATATGGTGAATGGGTTTGTATTTAGTTAACAGAATGATTCTTCTTTTAATAAAAGGGAACTTAATCAACTTGTGCCCTGCAACTTGTGCCAGGCACCATATTTCCACTGCTTATTCTGCGTGCCTGTGCTCTGTGGTATTCTTGTTTCATTTCACAATGCAGAAATTGAGGCTTGAATTTACACAGCTAATAAACTGCAAAACCAGGTCTCTTTAATGCATATAACATGTGTCCTCTAGCTCTGCTTACCACCAGATGATGAATCCATTATTTTATTTCTAGAATTCATATTTATTAATAAAATTAATAAATGTAAAGGCTAGAGTAAATTTAAAAATAAAAATTTTACCGTTGTAACTTCTGGTTTTAAATGAAAGCATGTTTCTGCAGAATTCAAGAAAAGAACTATATAGGGGAGTTGATGTTGGGTGAAGTTGAGAAATATAGTAATTTTGTATTGAAACACAATTGCTGTAGTTGGTACTTGGTGAGAGCTAATACACATCTGAACCAACTATTTTATGCATATAATTGCACTGAGATATTTTAGTCAGTAGGTGGAGCTATTGTGTCATAGGGATGTTCAATGCATGGCTTAGGGAAGTAAATAGTGAGTGGTTTTATTTCCATATCAATTACTATATTTCAGGATAAATAATGGGCTCAGAGTTGATCCCCCAGAATCCTTTTTCTTCACATGAGCGAGGCAGCCAGTACTCCAGGCAGCCTCCTAAAAGCAGTGCTTAGACTCTGAGACCTCCCCAAGGAATGAACCAGCACTCTCCAACCCTGGAATTAGACCCCTAAGAAATGGGACAGCACTCTCCAACCCTGGAATTAGACCCCTAAGGAATGGGACAGCACTCTCCAACCCTGGGATTAGACCCCTAAGGAATGGGACAGCACGCTCTAACCCTGGAATTAGACCCCTAAGGAATGGGACAGCACTCTCCAACCCTGGGATTAGATCCCTAAGGAATGGGACAGCACTCTCTAACCCTGGAATTAGACCCGCTGGGCTCTGCTGGTGACTTCTTGGCTCCTGCAAACAGGCATAGGTACAAGGTTTTGAATTGTCCGGACAATTAGGTAGGTTCTTAGAAAGGGGATGGATGCTTGGTAGCATCTCATTTATAAATTCCCAGTTCAAAATTGGGAAGCATGCAACTAGGCGAATGAACCCTGAGGACAGTATATTGAATGAAATGTCAGAAACAAAAAGACAAATATTATGCCTCACTCGTACAGACTAACTATAATGTACAAACTCAGAGAACTGAAGTCAAGAGCATAGGTTATCAGATTAAGGCCTATTTTGAAGATTCCTAGATTGTAAACTCCTTCAGCAGTCACATCTGTTCCGGAGTTGTAACTGTTATTTCTAAATTCTGAGATGCTGAGCTATTTGTGTATCACTTGGTCATTCCCTGGAACTTTGGGTATTTGTGTAACACCTGAGACTCAGAGTTAGAGCCCTGAAATTATGAAAGTCAGTCTTACCCCATAGAGCAATTGTTAAAACAGTGATCAGACTAGAGATATGAATACAGCTGATCTGGATAGGACTAAGGTAAACCAGAATCCAGGGTAAAGGATGATATGGTCTATATTTTAAAACCTCAACTTCTGTGTGAGACAATAGGAAGAGATGCTTACTTGGTGCAAACTTTATATTCTTGGTAGCACATTACCTAATTTAACTTGTATGGTCAGTTTATTTGAGCACCATAATTACATGGAATCTTGCAAAGTGAGTGAGATCTTGTCGCTTTGTGCAGGTCAGTGTGATGCCCCGATACATCCCAGGGTAACTTGCGCAGAGGGACTGGGGAAAAGGGAGGAAATGTTAAATGTTCCCACCTGGGGAATTCCTGTTAGTCTCACAAGCATGTGGGACAACGAATTTAAAAGGCAGAGCCCTCGATCTTGGGGCTTGCCCCTATGTAATCTATTCCTGTAAGGGAGAAGCCAAATCTACTTATAACTATGCCTAAGAGACACCTCCAGAGAACCTCTGTTGTTGCTCAGATGTGGCCTCTCACTCTGTCTCTCTAAGCCAACGCAGCAGGTGAACTCACTGCCCCCTGCCACCCCCCCTCAATGTGGGACACGACATTGACAGAAATGTCATGAGCGAGGCAACTAGTACTCCAGGCAGCTTCCTAAAGAGCAGTGCTTAGACTCTGAGACCTCCCCAAGGAATGAACCAGCACTCTCCAACCCTGGAATTAGACACCTAAGGAACGGGAGAGCACTCTCCAACCCAGGGTGTAAATTTCCCTGGTCCTTCATGAGACATGACTCTTGGGGATGAGCCAAGGCTTGGCATCATGGGATTGATAGAACCTTCTTGACCAAAAGGGGGAAGAAACAAATGAGACAAAAAGTTTCAGTGGCTGAAATTTCAAACAGAGTCGAGAGGGTATCCTGGAGGTTATTCTTACTCATTACATAGCTATCCCTTTTTTGTTTATGGTGTATTGGAGTGGCTGGAGGGAAGTACCTGAAACTGGTGAGCTGTGTTCCGGTAGCCTTGATTCTTGAAGACAATTGTAAAAGTATATAACTTTTACAATGTGACCATGTGATTGTGGAAACCTTGTGGCTAATGCTCCCTTTATCCAGGGGATGGACAGATGAGTAAAAAAAATAAATAAATAAATAATGGGGGAGATAAGGGGTAAAAAAATTGGGTAGAGTACAATACTAGTGGTCAATGAGAGGGAGCAGTAAGGGGTATGGGATTTATGTGGTTTTTTTCTCTTCTTTTTATTTCTGTTTCTGGAGTGAAGCAAATGTTCTAAAAATGATCATGGTGAGGAATACACAACTATATGATGATATCATGAGCCATTGATTTTATACTTTGAATGGGCTATATGGTGCATGAAGATATCTCAATAGAAATATATACTTTAAAAGATTTCTGTCAAAATGTGAAGCAAGTTTTCCTGTTTTGTTTTTTAAAAGCATTTACCTCAACAAAATGGTCAGAGTTAAATTCATGTAACTTATCTGTGAGACGCTGAACTCCTTATTTAGGGTCTATTTATTCTTACTTTAGACATTCTAATTTTGCTCTTTGGTTTTCTAGTACATAATAGTTTTTTTAAAAAAAAAACAGCTATTCTGAGGAGGGAAAAAAATTGTTAAAGGCAGGTACAACGACAGACTTAAATTCAGAAAGTCAAATAGTAATATTGGGAGCGGAAAAATGAAAAGAACAGAAAACAAGAACTGGGCTATGGGGTGGAGGGACAAGCAGCCCTTGAGCGTATCGCTGGTCTCAGCTGGGCCAGTTATCAAACGGTCCTCAGTCTTCCATCTCAGTGTGAGTTTTGTTTGGGATGCTCAGTTTTATAAGGCAAGTCAGCGTGTGATGCAATGGAGATGACAACATTTCTATTAAAGTCGGGGAACAGAAAGAATGATTTGCTACAAGGAACAGTGTCAGTGAACGGGAAAATTAGCTCCTTGCCCAATGAGAGGCAGTGCAAGCTCCTGGAATCCACAGGCAACAGACCTGGGCTCTGATCCTAGGTGAGCCATGTATGATGGGAGCATTGGCAGGTGACTCAGCCTCTCTAAGCCTCAGTCTCCTCAGCCATTAAATGGGGATTAAAAGGTTCCGGTGACTATTACAAGAGCTAATAACACATGCAAAGTGCTTGGCCCAGGCCAGGTATACCACAGTCCCTCAATGTCCACTGCTAACAATTTGATTCCAGGTAAGCCAAAGTATCAATGTCTGGCCATGACCCCTGACGTTTTGAAGATCCTTCTCCCTGTGACAGACGTGGAGCTGGATCCTACCTCTGGCTCCCGTCCTGGCTGGGACACCAAGTAGAGCCCCAGAGATATATTTCCTTGACACCCTCAGAATTATCTTTTTAGGTCTCCCACAACAAATTCCCTCAAAAGTGGGGGCTTAAAATAACAGAAATGTATTCACTCACAGGTCTGGAGACCAGAAGCCTGAAATCAAGGTATCTGTAGGGCTATGCTCCCTCTGAATGCTCTAGGACCAGGTCCTTCCTTGCCTCTTCCTTGGCTTGTGGCACACTACATGCTACTCTTTCTCTGTCTCCATTAGGGTCTCCTCCGGCTCTGTGCCTGTGTCTCCTCTTCTGCCTCCTGTGAAGACCCTGTCCTTGCATGGGGGGCTCACCCAGATAACCCAGGATGGTCTCGAGACAATTATATTTACAAAGACCCTTTTCCAGAAAGGATCACGTTGTCAGGTTTTGAGCTGCAGCCTTATCTTTTGGGGGGAGCCCCCATTCAGCCCCCTACACCCTCAATTTCCTGATGACCACAGTAGACAGAGAGCAAAAGAGGATAGCTCTGAGGCTTCGGGTTTCCACTGATCTTCCCAGACTCTTATGTACATAATCTACTCACCAGCGCCCACAGTACTTTTCACACCCAGGAAGTAATGTATATATTTTTTAAATCAGAAGAAAAACAATGACCTTTTAGATCAAGAAAATGTTTTAATACCTAGTACTATTTGTCTTTTACCACCACAGTTGTAAAATTGTTTTTATGGCAGAAGGGACCCAGGAAGCAGAAGTGCCCAGAGCCCATAAAAGTCAGAATGAGGCCCTCAGAGGCACCCCCTTCCCGAGCCTGGTTCCTCAGGGGTAACCTGAGCATATCACCCCCAGCTTCCAGCATTGCTGTGAGGAAGGAACAGGAAGATCGGTGCAAAATATATGACAAACAGTAGGTGATCCATAAATGCTTTTTCTCGTGCCCCCTTCATCTTTCTGAGCGCTCAGGAAACAATTCCAATGCCAGTGTCCACCAGGTGAGCACCCACCTTCCCTGCAGGCAGGACGCAGCCCCATAGTTTACTCCTTGTTGAGGTTTCACCAAAGGCTTGCGCTCCCGCTCCGGCCCGGCCCGGCTGTGCCCTGTCCTGCAGACTCGCCTCCCCAGAAGGCTCCCCAGTGCCCCCTCCTGGTCCAACGTGCCTGCGGAAAGCGGGGTCCACCTCGGGGTGTGTCCTCACAAACCAGTGTCCACAAGGAGCTCTGAGAGGGGGCTGGGCTGGACTGGGTGGAGAAAGCCCGAGACCCCCAGGTGGGCAGAGCCAGAGGTGACCTCCTGCGGCCCCCGATTTTCCTCAGATCCCTTCTCCTGGCCAGGGACGAGTGACGGGACAGCGCGCACGGTCTTAAATCAGGCCTTGGCGGTGGCCCGGAGACTTGCCTCTAGTGAAGAGGAGCAGCTCCCCTGCTTCGGCCCCCCAGCCCCCCACTTCCCACCCCCGCTGCTACTGCCCCACACTTGCTGCCTGCCGGGCACCTGGTGTCCACTTCGTCAGGTGTCCTCACCCCTCCCCCGCCACCTCTAGGAGTTAGCATTACTTCCGTTTTACACAAGAGGAGGCTGAGGGTTAGAGAGTGAGTCACTCCCCAAGGATTGGTAAATCGAGTGAGGGACTGGAATCCAGATGTATGAAACCCAGAGCTGGGCTCTGACCCCCATAGCCCACTGTGACCTGCTTTGTGCAGGGAGCAGGCTATTTCCTGTCTCTTCCCCCATGGACACTTGTCAGATTTGTCCCCCTGTGCTCCACCTTTCAGACCCAAAGCTCCTCTTTATAAAAAAAATAAATATTTTGCAATGCCCCCCATGTTTCTGGGCTGAAATAAAAGTCATAGAAAATATGAACTAACTATATGCATGCTTTCAAAAGTTCAACATCATGCCTTAATTGTAATACAAATAATAAATTAAAAGATTGTAACATTGAGTAAAATAACATGTATTTCAACAGACCCATGTGTAGGCCTGGCTTTGCTAGAAGACATCAGGAAGCAGTCCGATGCTTGGCCCTATGCCTGGGCAGCTATAAACGCAGACCTCCAGCTCGCAACCTGCTTCTCCCAAGTGTGGGACTGACTCCTGATAAAACTCCAAACAAAAGCAAGTCCAGTCTTCTCCCCATTTGCACAGTACTTGCATTCCTGAAAAACTTAGTGGTGATTAAACCATGTGAAAAATACTTCGTTTGTATATAAAACGGAGTTAATTCCTATGCTCAGATGTCCCGTAAGGGGTAGCTCGGGTACTTGCATACCCACTGGGGCATTCAGATGTCAAACAGGACAAGGCCGATCGCCATCAGGCAGGACAGTCCGGCCCATTGCAGGATGCCCACAGCCCTGCCTCCCCTTCAAAGCCTGTATTGCTCTATCAATATTATCCCAACCAAGACCACCCAGACCAGCCCTTTTCCTCAAAAAGAAGAGGAAGGTGAGACGTCCTGTGTAGAGTTGCCGGAGAAGAGAGTCCTTTGAATTTTTTTTCTAAGCCCCATTTCTTAAGTATTCCCTGCTATTAAAATAATTATAGCTCTTGGTTCTCTTAATGTCTAATGAGACATTCTCTTAATACCTATAATGTTCTCTTAATGGCTAGCTTATTACCCAGATGAGTGTTGAATGGACTTTAGGTTTTACTCCTACTTATATCCAGTACTTTGAAGGCCTGCTAGATATTTATGCCTTATATATGGAGATAACCTATATGCAAACGGACCCATCTGCTGAGCCCAAAGGCAAAGCAACCATCCGGGTCTTTCAAAGTGTTGGTAGCCTCTGGGATACTCAGATAAGCAGAATAAAGAGCTGCCTGACCATGAGCAAACCACTGTCCCCCCCTTGCTTGCTAACTCCTCAAAGTCATGATATCCAGCGGCTGCCTTCTAGTGAGATCCCTAGCTTTATTTATTGGGCTTTTTGCTTTTTTGCTATAAATCCTTAGCTTTGCTGTGCAGCCATCTAGCTTCACATTTGCTTTGCTAATTACCCACTTTCCCAGTGGGTTTGTATTTCCTTGGGGTTTTGAAGAACCCCAAAGAGTTCTGGCTCTTTGGAATGCCGTCAGGCCAGCAGCAACCAGGAGCTCTGTCACTGGCCACAAGGGGACCGACTAGACCCTGCCTTGCTCAGTCAGCAGGGCTGCGGCTCACGGAAGTTGTAACTGGGAGGTGAGGAGAGGGTGCTCCTTCCCGCTGGGCAAATAGTGACTTGTGGTTTTGTATCACCGCAGTCAGGGCCTTTCCTGCTCTGGCCTGCCTCAGCCTCTCATTCCTCCATGCCCCTGTCCCCGCCATTTCAACAACAAGACTATTTATATTTCCTACTATATAAGCTGGAAAATAAGCATTAAAAACCTCTGTTTTGTTTACTCAGCTCCTTTTCCTGGATTGTCTTTCTCCTGCTTCTCTGTCTAAGAAGCTTTCCTCCCACTTGCGACCCTTGGAGAAGGCTTGTAAGTCCAGCCCAACCAGAACTAAGCACCCTACCCTGTAGTGCAGCAGCTCATTGGGTGCCTAAGGTGGGATCAGGTGTCCCAGCCTTTGGGCAGTCTTCCTCTGGGTTAGCTGCTCCCCGCATGTATTCTCTTGCATCCTTGGCACAAATTCCACCAAAGCACCTGTCCCTCTCTGTATCACAATGGTCTCTTTGCTATTCACAAAGCCATGAGCTACTGGAGGATGGGACCATGTTTTTAATTGTTTGCTTGCTTGTTTTTATAGCCCCGATCCCTTGCAAAAATAACTGGCATATATGTTAGGTACTGAGCAAAACTTGGTTGAATTAATAAATTAGAATATTCAAAGCTGAAGAAACCTAAAGATTATCTACTCCAGAGTTCATCACAGGTCCAGAGAGGTGAAGTGAATTGACTAAACTCCCCAGCAAGTTGAGGTAGACTAAAAGCTAAACCAAATTCAGTGAACAAATAGTTCCAGGACACTTGCTTTTTTATCTACCCCTAGACATAGTGTCACGGGATGAAAAGAAAATAAGAACTTTTTTTTCCATGAGAAACTTGTATTGCAACCACTAAGACCTATGGTAGCCAACCCTCCACAAAGGTCGGTTGAATGAATGAATGGGTCAACGAACAAATGAAGGTCCTAGCTCTTTATTATTTAAACTCTTTTTCGTGGAGTACACACACATAAAGAAAAGTACACAAGTATACACCACAAAATCCCCACATTGTGAACCCTTTACTTAAGTACCACCACGTTAAGAAATAAAATAATATCAGTACCCAGAAGCCCTCTCCAAATGACTACCTGTTCCTCCCTCTCCAAAAGGAACCAATTCTCTAACTTGTATCACCATAGCTTTGTTTGGCCTTTTAAAAATCTTTATGTAAATGGAATAATACAGTATGATTCCTTTGTGTCTGGCTTCTTTCACCTAATGTCATATTTGGGAAATTCTCTTATGTTATTGTGTGTCAGTTATGGTTTCTTCATTTTCATTGCTGCTACGAGTTTCATTATATGACAACACCATGGTTTATCCATTATCCTGATAGATTTTTGCCTTCTTTCTGATTTGAGGATATTACAAGATAACACTGCCTGTGAACGTTCTTGTCCATGGATTTTGGTGCACATGAGCATGTGTTTCTCTTGAGCATATACATGGGAATAGACTTGTTATTATTTATTTGTTTATTTTTGCTATTATTTTAAAATTTGTTATTTTATTTTGTATGTATATGTTTAACTCTAGTAAATAATGCCAAACTATTTTCCAAAGTGGCTCTATTGGTTTATATCCTCACTAGAAGTGTGTTTGCTATTGTCAATCTTTTTACTTTTTATTGTTATAACGGGTGTGTTGTGGTGATCATTGTGATTTTATTGTTTTTGCCTGATTACTAATGACTCAGTCTATTGACCATTTGACTATCCTTTTCTTTCTTTCTTTTTTTTTTTTTTTTTTTTTTTTTTTTTTTTTTTTTTTTTTTTTTTTTTTTTTTTTTTTTTTTTTTTTTTTTTTTTTTTTTTTTTTTTTTTTTTTTTTTTTTTTTTTTTTTGGTAACATCCTATTCCTGTCTCTTGTGTATTTTTCTTTTTGATTGTATGTCTTTTTAATTGATTTGTAGGAACTCTTTATATATTCTAGATACTGTGTCTTTCTTGCTTAAATGTGTTGTAAGTATCTTCTCCTACATGGTGGCTTGCCCTTTTCACTCTTTTATTGTTATCTTTAAAAAAAAAAAAAAAACTTTGGAAAATTTCAACACATGCAAAAGTAGACAGAAGTGATCAAATAAAACCATACATACCTATTGCTCAATTTCAACTCAGGCCAGTCTTTGAACGTATACTTCCACCCATTTCTTTAGCCTCTCACCCATCCCACCAATTGCAGAATATTTTGAATAAAATCTCAGATCCTTTCATGTGTAAATATTTTAGGATGCACCACAAAGAAATAAGGACTATTTAAAAATATAACAATACCATTGTCAAACCTAATATTACTAACAGCAATTTCTTGGTATCCTGTCATTAAATGCCAATTTATTTTCAAATTTGCCTGACTACAGGTTTTTTTTTTCCCGATAAAATGCACCCACTTTGAGTGTGCAGGGTGCTGAGTTTTGACAAATGTATACACCCATGTAACACCACCACAATCAAGAATATAGAACTTTGTCATCATCCCCCAAAGTTCCCTTGCTCCCCTTTGTGGTCTTTTCCTTCTGCTCACCCTCCAACCCCTGACAACGACTCATCTACTATCTATCATTATAGATTAGTTTTGTCTTTTCTAGAATTTCATATGAATGGAATAAAAAAGTACATATCTCTTTATTTCTGGCTTTTTTTGCTCAACATGATGTTTTTGAGATTTGTTCAAGTTATTGCATGTGTCAGTTGTCTGTTCCTCTTTATTGTTCTTGATGGACAGCTGGGTTGTTTCCAGTTTGTTGTTATTATGAATAAAGCTGCTATTAATATTCATGAACACATCTTTTTGTGGACACATGCTTTCATTTCTTTACTCATTTTTTTTCAATTCCATTTACTGAGTTGTATTTTCAGTGTACATAAAACTTCACAAGGAACTGCCAAATGATTTTCCAAAGTTGTAGCATTTTATATTTCTACCAGCAATGTATGAGAAGTCCAATTTCTCTACATCTTTGGTAACACTTGGTATTGTCAGTCTTTTTAATTTTAGCCATTCTTGTGGGTGGCAGTGATATCTCATTGTGGTTTAAATTTGTACTTCCCTGATGACTAATAATGTGCAGCATCTTTCCACGTGCATATTAGCCATGCACTTATCTTCTTTTGTGAAGTATCTGTACAACTGTTTTAGCAGTTTTGTTTTTGTTTTTGTTTTTGTTTTGGTATGCTGTACAGTGGGGGTCACATTTCATTCTTTTTCAATGTGACTATCCCGTTATTGCAGTACCATTTGTTGAATTGGGTTTTTTTTTGGTGGGGGCAGGGGGAAGTGCATGGAATCAAACTCAGGTCTACCCCATGACAGGCAAGAATCCTACCACCGAACTATCCTTGCCCGCACTCTTTTGACCATCTTTTATTGGGTTGTTTATGTTCTTATTATTGAGATGCAGTACTTCTTTAAATATCCTGGATACCAGTTCTCTGTGACATATATATTTTGCAAATCTTTTCTCCCAACCTATGGCTTGTCTTTTCATTTTCATTAAAATTGTAAGTTTGTTTCTTAAAAGAAAAGTTCAATTTATCGATTCATTATTTTTTCCTTCATGGGCTATGCTCTTTTGACCCATCTGAGAAGTTTGGTCTACTCAAAGTTTGCAAGCATAATGCAGAAATGTTAGGTCATCAAAGACATCATGGTTTCTACTTTCTTGGATTACACAATCTGGGGGAAGCCAGTTTTCATGTTTGGAGGACACTTAAGTGTTGCTCTGGAGATCGACATTACATGCCACCTTCAGATTTGAGATAAAATTTGAAGATAAAGTTCTTTGCTTCTAAATAATCAATAGCTACTCTGCTCTGCTAGACATTTGACAGGACTTTAGTTTTTTTTTTCCTTTTTCAAGATGATTTAATCATTCTTGCTTATTAATTTAGATCTAAATGAAAAAAGCCAGCTCCCATCATGTCCAATTCTAATTATGTACCACATTTAAACTGCAAAGCATCTGGCTAATGGCTTTCAGCAATAGTAACACAGTGGACATAATTACATGCAAACAACATTCATGGGCTACATTTTCCAGGATGCAGATTTCTTATTTTCTCTGGAGAAGAATAAAGGCAGAAGGGTCATTAAGGGTATAAAATAAGGCATCACAGCCCAGGAGAGCCGCCATCTGTCTCAAGGGCTTTCTTGCATGGTGTGGAGCTCTGGGACAGTCACCAAGGAGTGAGTCTCCAGGGCTAAAGCCAGTGGGCGCCGGAGCCAGCTCCTATCAGCTTAATGGACACATCGTACACATCTCTTCCCAACTATACGTTTAGTCACCTCACATGGATAGCTTGAAATCGGCCATGGTAGGGTTATTTACACTAAGGGAATTAGCAAATGCAGAGCTTTTCTTTTTGGAGACCTTGTTGTTAAACATTTACCAGCATACCACTGGCTAAAGCCCTGAGAGCTGAGACAGAACCCGTAGGGAAATGCTTGGCTGCAGGCCCTAGGAAGGCTGGTTGATATCTTTTCACTCATGATTTAGCTGGTCAGATTGCAGGAAAAATCCAACATGAGGACCAAGGTGAAAGGCTGGTTCTAGAAAGCCCAAACCCACTCCCTGGCTGACTCTCACAGGCTAAAGGTGAACTGGGCTTGTTAAGTATTCCTTTCAGCTTCCACCCAACTGTTTTGGAAGGAGAACTTATTCTTCTGTGTGCCTGCCTAGACTGTCATGAGAATTAAAAAATGCCAGTGAGCATCCCACAGTGAAAATGAGTCCTTGCTCTTTATGGCAATCATGGGATCTCTTCTGATATTAGTTATCATCTTTGGTTCTTCCATGTTGAAACATTAATGAAAAAGTAAATTAGGTAAAGAACTAAATTTTATTTGAAAAAAGTTAGAGAAAAGAAAACCTTAATCAGAATTTAAATACAAAAAAAAAGGACTGCATAGCATTTGCTTTGATGTCGTTATCATGTTGGAGTGTCCTTAATTTTCTACTTGACTTGTATGTATTTATACATCCAAAATGAGATACATAAATGGAAACCAATATGAATGATACAACCACTGTCATCTTTGGTAAATTTGGATGGATGAACTATCTGCTCGTTAAAGATTACTGTTGTTGAAGAAATCCAGGGCTAAATGTATATTGGATAGAGACTATTCTTGGTATTGTTACCTCTACTGAATTGAAGTTCAAGTGTGATGCTTCCATTCCATTTGACATTATCTGAACTGAACACAGAGGATGATGGATTGAACCCACTTAGCAAAATGACAAAATATTACCCAGCAACATGTAGTTCAGATATTTTTGTATCCACAGAAATGAAATAATTTATTTTTCTCCTTTCAACACTAATATCCAGTTTCCAGCCTCATTAAACTCATTTTGTAATCCAAACTTGATATTTCTGGTCACATGAATTTTATACATATTTAAAACTGTGATTGTAAAAAAAACAGAATTCTTAAAGTTCCCACTTCAGAAACGTCTAGAGTTTCTTTTTTTTATTTCTGTGTGGGTATACCTGGAAAAGTGACTAGGAAATTTCTGGAGATTCTTTTTTACTTCTGTAAGAGTATATACAGAGAAGCTCTTGGGTTAAAGGCTGTAGAAAGTGTGAGAAATAAATAGCATTCAATTAAATGTGCTTTAGATGTTTGAGCAAAACAGTCTAGGTTTATTTAATATTAGGCAACTGCCATCTTTGTGATTACAGCCAATATTGGTCTCTGGAGACGAATGCTCCTAATCCCAGAACTCATTAAATGCTAAATACCTTGTTGAGGAAAGATTGGGGCTGAAAATGTCAACTCTAAAATGTCAGAAAAGTCTGAAGTTCTCACAGCAATGCTAATTTGTTCAACTCATAAGGCATTTTAATCTTAGTGAAAATGCTCTTAACAGACTGGGGAAATGCAACTCCCTTGGAGTGTTTTTGAGTAAATTCATCTTAATTAAGTCACAGGGCTTTTCCATTTTCTGGCTGGACACAGAAAAGACATTTTTGGTGCTCCAGAGCAAGAAAAAGAAGGCACTCTGTGATTCTGATAGGTAGAGTCTGTGGCTGGAAAGCGTTAATAAGAGTAAAATTATCTTGGAAAGGTTCTGAGCTTAGAAAGGTTGTCCATGGCCACCCACCACCGTTTCATCATGAAGCAAGTTAAGGGCGAATGAATTGATGCCATCACACCCACTGGGAAGAAGGCGGCCTTCAGGCACCTTCACTGGGAGGCTTGGAATTCAGGGAGTGTCATGCAACGATGGGATTTTGGATCTGAAGTTCCATAGTCTGACTTGTCCTTAAGCCCTGAATCACTTCCTGAAGCTGTAACCAATGTGATTTGTTTCAGAGTTACCCTCTTGTCCTGCTCCCAGTAAGCCATTAATATAAAATTACTGAAAATGGCTCTCAGGTCAATGGTTAAATCTAAAATAAACTTCATGACCATCTGATTCAATGGTCTCCATACTGGTGGGGTGGGGTAGGTGGCAAATGTCAATATGCATAGGGTCACCTGGCAGGTTGGGGGAAGGATTGATACATTGATTCTCTGGTCCTTTCTAGCTAACTGTATGGCCCTGGGCATGCCATTTAAAACTCTGGCTTGAATCTCATGTGAAATAGGAATGGTAATATTTATTTTATATTTTCTGTGTGAAATTGAATGAAACAATTAATTCTAAACAGTTAATCAGGTATCCAGCCTAAGAAATTATGGTTTAATATTTAGATTTACTCTTTGCCCCAAACCATGCCATGTTCAGTCTGGCCAGATACATGCATTGTTCTAAAATGAATTAAAATGGGATGCTTTGTACATTCTGTTTTCTTCTTTTCCTATTTCTGAAGCTCCAAATTCTTTATTTATCTACTTACTTAATAAGAAAACCTGAGATTTCTTATTAGGGAAAAACAAGAAATATCATTAAAGTGATATTTGATTTGCTAATGTTCCTTGCATCCAAAAGCATCCCAACTGCTACACCTGTATCCTTTGAATCCTTTAGGAATTTCAGTCAAAATCTAGTACAAGGAACTATAAGTGGAAGTTCAAGATATGTTCCACAGGGAACTAATTAGGGGTAGTCCACAAACTCTAATGCAGTGATTTTCCACCTTGGCTGCACTTGGTAATACCCTGGAAAACTTTTAAAATACTGAAGCCGTGGTCTTGCCTCTAGAGGGTCTAATGAAATCATCTGGGGTACGGCTAGTATATCCCAATTTGTTAAACCTCCTCAGGGGACTCTAATGTACAGCCAAGGTTGGGAAACACTGACATATGAGAAGCAGTTAGCATATTCTTGCTAAGAGCTTGAAGAAGGAGGCATCAGAGGCAATGCATCAATTCTTCCAAGCTCTACCTGGCCACTTTTCTGACCCAGCTCTATCCCTTGGGTATCTTAACTTAGAATCATTCCCATTACATGGTGACCGGAACTAGGATGGCATGTCAATCAACATTTGGGCCTCCCACCAATTGCAGGCAGGAGAAACAGCATCCCTGAATCCTCATTTCAAGAATGAATGGACAGGGCTGGGCTTTCTACCCATGGGACACGTAGGGGCTACCTCTGTGATGAGACTGAAGGAATAGGAGGGTCCCCCACCCCAACATATATATATATATACACAAATATTTCCCCCAGTAGCTGTCTAAAATTCTTCACTCCTTTTTTTGCATGACTTAAAATCTTACCTACAAGTAAGAACCTCTCTTAAAAGCCATTTGACCCTGTAAGGTATATATATGAATTATTAGCCATTCAAACCAAACTGTGAATTAATTCAAATAGAATCTTTTTAATCACACAGCTATGATAGCACATGAAAGCAAGATTTCTATGGCTCAGTGCCATTGATATTTTGGGTTGGTAATTCTTTGATCTGGGGGCAGGGCTGTCCTGTGCTTTGTAGGATTCTATTAGGACATCGTAGTCTGTTTACTTACTAAATGCCAGCAGCACCCACCCACCCAGTCTTCATCACTAAAAACGTCTCCAGACATTGACAAATGTCCCTTGTAGGAAAATTACCCCCAGTTGAGAACTGCTAGGAATAAGAATTTTGACTAGAATAGAAGAAAAATAAATTTTGCAACATAGGAAATTTAGCGACGGTCAGGAGGCCTGGATAAAACTGAGGTGGGGGGTTGATACTCTTACTTCTCATCCCCTCTTACTGTTCTGGGGGTGAGAGACAGGTGCACCACAGGAGATAGGAGGGCACTAAAAACAAAATCCATCAGTTTTGAGATATGGCCCTAGCACATGGAATCTGCGTGTCACCTGGCCCCGGATCAGTCTTCTCGCAGCCACCTTACTCCCTCCAAAAGAGGAAATGTTCTGAGGTTAACATTTATTATGGGAACCACCTACCCTATGCTCTCCCCTACAAAATGTTTGCATCTTTACTTCATTACAAAGCTACTTCAAAGCTAGCCATAACATGCTCTGTCATAGATACAGCATCGTATCACATTTAAGATCAAAATACACATTCCCAATGTCCTTAAATTCTAATCTACCCAATGTCTGAGGGACTCTGTGTTGCTAAGATGGAAGCATTTTTAAGCACATAGATGGAAGGTAGAACATTCCAGACTGACCCAGAACTTCTGACCTTGCTTTTGAAGAGAGATGAAGCCCCTCTCAGCCTTCCAGCCACCCTCATTCTCTCAGGCCTTTTTTCAGTGTTGGAGCAAGAATGTTAGAGGTTACTTCCAAGATTTCCTCCAACCTACAAGGCTCGTTTTAAGCCATTCCTCTTTCCATTTTGTCCTTTTTTGACTCATTAGTGTTAAGGGGTTCCATACCCCTTCTCTGAGGAACATTCAGCCACGCTCTTTCTCACAGGCAGGGGAGCCATCCCCCAAGAGTGCAGACCCTACCCTGTCACCTGAGGGTTCCTTATTCGCCTGCGCACTCCACTCAGCTCAGCTTATAAACCTAATGGGGTGGCCATTCTGCAATGAAAGACGCTGAATAAACAAAGCATTTGCCCCCCGGGAGATTGGCTCAGATTTAATAGAGGATGTGTACAGGCTTTCAGCACTCCTCGGCCCACAAGCTTTAACCACTGTACAAACTGATTTAGAACACTAAAGCCCAACTGTTTGCTTAGTGCGTTTATTGACTCAATTCCCGCCTCCGAGGCAGGTGGCCTCAGCCGGCCGCTCACGCATTGTTCTGACTCCCTTCTCCCCAGTGACACCGTGGCCTCCCCCCACTTGAGAGTTCCTTTCTTTATTTCAGGTTCTGGTCCTCGAAAAGTTGGGCAGTCAGCTCACACATACAGGTATAGTGTTTCATTTTTAAAGAGGCATAATTCACTCAAGCCAGTATTTTCAGCTCTTCAGTTGGGTTTGTTGCATAATAGGGACTTTTCTACTTCCCTCTTGGAAGGGGAAGAGCTGGTTCCCTGGTGAAGGTGGGGAGGGTTGTCGCTATTCTGGTATGTTAACTCTTTCCGACCATGGGGCTTCATTTTGTGAATGATTTCCAGAGAACCCTCATGTATAAAGAAAACGAACCAGTGGTTTGTACAAACCTCCTGCAGCACCTGGCTGGACCGTGAAATCAATTGATTTGGTCCAAAGTGGCCACCTGGAAACAAAAAGAAACAGGTTCCCCGCCCCCCCTTCCCACTACTGGAAGAATAACAGTATTATCATTTATTGAGGCTTCTAAGTTCAAGGTTCTATGTCTAGTGTTTCAGATGCATTGGCTCCTTTGATCTTTATCCTAAATTTCTGTGGTGGGTATTATCGCCCTTTTTTATCAGATGGGGAGGCTGAGGACCAGAAAGTTTAAGCAGCTTGCCCACAGTGACTTCACTTTCTGGAGGCAGAGCAAGAATTTGAGCCCAAGGCTGTTTGACTCCAAAGACTGTGCTACAAGCCTTGCGTCCAATCCCTCCCTACGCCCGAGTCACTTCCCTGTTCACTCCACGCATTGCATCTCGTAGAAAAGGAAAGCCTGTGGGGCTGTGCCCCAGGGCGAAGGTCTACTGGACAGATCCAGGGAGCTGGACCTGTGGCAGCATGACTGGGTTTGCCATGCTCCTGCCTGCTGGAGTGGCACAGATTGACATCTGTCCTTCTCCATGGCCTGCTGTCCTCGTACAATGTCCTCAAGCTTTGTTGTCAGAGGGCAGAGCTCAGGTGTCACCTGACTGTGCTGCCAGTAAAAGAAGTTGGGAGCAGCACACACACTCATTCGTTCACACATGTAAGCAGACTCACCTGTGTCATGTACACAAATGCACATTTAGTCAGACGCATTCATACATTTGCACACATGCACATTCCCATAAATGCACACTCATGTGCTCACATATATACCCACACACTTACACATACTTAACCACATATACACACTCATGTGCACATACCCCTCTCACATTCCTGCACAGACCCAAACACAAGTATACTTTGTGATGCAAAGTCAGGAGACCATGCCCAATACAATAAGGTGATGGTGTGTATGTGTGATTTTGTGATTCCCAAAGCCATTGAAAATAGAGAACTTATAGCAATGACACTGAACGTGTTGTAAGAAAATTTAGCATTTTTCCTAACTTTGTCCCAGTCCTCATGAGTCAGATCTCTGGTACCAGATGGTTTGCTCAGAGCAAGCCCTTCAGAGCCTCACGCACAAGTTCTGTAATCTTGGGCAAGTTGCTTAACTTCTCTTTGTCTCCATTTCCTTATCTGTAAAATGGTTACAATAAGAGCGCTGACCCTATAGAGTTATGAGTATCACAAGGGCTCCGACATGAGAAGCTCATGCACTAGGGCAGGGCACATATGTGTTCCGTAACAGGAGGTCACCCATGGCTTGGGTGTGCTTTGCTATTGATACCCCATGACAGGGGTGTTAAACACAGATACAATTTGAGATTTTGATATGAAAATGAGGTCCAAGGAGAGATTTACCAAGTTTTAAAGACCTGTTCAGATTGCTTCCCACTTTAAACCCTTACACTTGAAAAAGCTTCAGGGCAGGAGAAACTTATCCTTTTTCCTGCTCAGCCTCAGAGCGCCCTGGGCTCCACTCGGTTCCCGAGTGCTGCAGTCAGTCCCCTGGGTTAGATGGGTAGACTAGGCCTGCTGGAAAGACAAGGACTTTTACCTTACTATCTCCCCTTCCTCTCCCCCTTTCCAGTTAAATTAACCCCCATTTTGTGAAAATACTACTAAACCCAATCGGAAAATGAGTTATGCAACAAATACCATTTTATTTTTGTGTTCAGTTTACTTGTAAGTAGGTAGAGTCTAAGAATTAATCCATTTAATCTGCAATCCAAAGTCATCTCTTAAGAGTCATAAAAGGAACTGAGATGTTTTGGTTAAGACTAGTGAGACCAATGATATGCTACTTCACTCTATTTCTTTCCTCTGATCAGATCTGGTATCATTTTTCAGAATCTACCTATCCTTCAGTATTTCAGCCACCTTACTTGTCCATCTCCCCAACCCCCCTCTGGAAGCTCCCTGCTCTGGCAGTGACCCTGAAGAGAAGTTCACATCTTCTCTTTCCTTCTTTTCCGTACGAGGACTTACATCTTGGCTCTGCACATCTCACTCTTTCGGAAAGACCCCACGTGGACCAGAGATTGTTCTCTTTCATCCTTCATCCCTCCTCCTCTTCTTGAGTTAGACCAATGCTTGATCAAAAGGCACTATTTACCTTAGAATTCCAACTATTTCGTTATCAGAGCACTCATCTCATCAAAGGAATGACCAGAAAGAAGCTATTTTACAGGCTTGGAAAGCACAAGCTCCTCTCTTTCTCTCTCTTCACCCTGTCGAAGAGAAAAACAGAAATTTCCTAAGCAATTTTCCTTTAAAATTTGCTTTTTGTTTAAGCTTATATACTATCACCCATGTTTTACAAAATAATTTCTAGCCGTGCTTGGAGATTTGTTTAAATGACATCCACTTACTACTAATAGTTATTTGGAAGATGGCATTGGAGGTGATTTTTATTTATTATATTGCTTTCTGCTTTGTACATGTACTGATGGGCTTAAAATTAAGATGCATCATTTTTATATAAAGATAAAGCCATTTTAAGAAGGATGTTGTTTTCTTTCTTTCTTTCTTTCTTTCTTTAACATGTACATAGCAATACTGTCATACCATTTCTAAATGCTTTGAAGTCTTCCATTTTTTCCTGTGCTGGTTTCTGCACACCTCATTTAGCTGGCCAGTTAAGCAGCACTTCCTTCTGAGCACGGCTCACAGCATGTTTTGAGGTGAAAAGCAAGTTGCTCTGGGATGGAGCAATATCTTCCTTCATTTTAGAAGGCATAGTTGAGTTCTATTATCAAGTCATGAATAAAGCATTTGTAAAATGCAACTCACAGGGATTTTGTTTTCCAAGTTATTTTGTCAAGGCTTCTCTAAAGACAACTGAAAGTGACAGTGTTCATGGGTCTCAGGGCATGAGCTCTTTCTGGTATCTTCTAAAGAAAACATGTCTTTTTCCAAATAAATGTCATTTTCCCTTGGTGAAGATTATCTCTCTCTATATTTATATATATGTTCTCCTTCGGATTGATTTCAAATTTTAATTTAAGTATACATAGAAAAATATACATACCATAAATTACAATTCAATTACTTTTTACATGCTAGGCACTTTCTGTTAACATCACTTGGCTCAAGAAACAGGACATTTTTAGCACTCCAGGAGACCCTCGTTTCCATTGCCACTAAAAGCCACCCCCATCCCCAACAGTAACCATTATGTTGACGTGTTAGTTTTGCGAAGAAATCCAAATGACCATCGATTTTTCACGTTAATTTTCAGATCAAAACATTCCTGTGAAATAGATGGACACGTGGTTTATGCCATTTCCTCCTGAAGCTGAGGAAATATGACAAAGGAGATTGGATTCCTTTTTGTAAGAGCCCTATTAAATTCCGTATCTTCCATCCTAGCCCAGAGCTTTGCTTTTTCGGTCGCACATGCCTATTTGTGGATTTGTTATGGGAATGTCATGCTGATATTAGCATTTCTACTATAAACACTGCCACTTTTAAAACATAAATGTGTTAAATAAAACTCAGATCCCAAGCATAACAAAGGCTAATAACATGAACCCTCATAGCAGTTTTCAGCCAATCAGCGGCTTAAAGGAGCACATTGCTGAACTCTCTTGTCTGAATTCCGAGGGCTTTTGACAGTTTTAAACAGCTTTTAAAGACTTCCTGGCCTGGCTGCTCATCAAACTCAGCTGGGCAGCTTTTCCAAACAGATTCCCCAGCTCCACTCAAGAACAAATGAATCGGTGGCCTCGGGGCTGGGGGCTGGAAATCTGTATTTTATAAAGTTCTCAAGTGATTCTGATTGGACTGGAGACCATGCTAGTAAACCTCAGATAAAATGATAGCCATCGAATGCAAATACTATAGCAGCATCCTGTAAATAAGATGGAAAAGCATGTAAACGATCAGACATTTTGCCTCCTTCAAAATATTCTCTCAAAATATGATATTTTGTCAAGTAGAACACAGGTGAGAGGGTAGGTTGAAGATGTCTTTGATTCTAGGTTAATAATAATTGTAAGTAACAATTACATAGTGTGTAGTAGTTTGCTGAATGCTGTCACATATCTTATTTCACATATAGAGATCATAACCACAAAAGGGGAAACTGAGGATAGGAGGTTAAGTACCTTTTCAAAGGTTATATGTATATTAAATGGCAGAGCAAGGGCCCAAACCCAATTTCACACTATCCATCAGGCTACAAGCATCAGAAAGCTACCTGAAGGCCAACAGGAGTTGAGTGTTTCAACCACTCTCAATAATTTCCACGAATCATACTAGACACCCTCCCATCCTCCCTGCCTCCCTCCCTCCCTAAAATATGTTTTGTTGTGTATGTCTCTCACATGACAGGTAATCTGTTATGTGCTAGGGAATCCGACATTAAAGAACAAGTCTCTGTCCTGAAAAAATTCACATCCAATGGGAAGACAGACAAATCTCTATGTGATGGTGCACCAAATGTCAAAGTCATAGCGAATAAAATGACAGACCAACACAATTAGGTCAAACAGGAAGGCGGAATTATGTCACGACTATCCATCCAATTGGACATGTGAATTCATACTTTCCATTTAGATAAAAAGTCCAAATTTTTAAAGGTAAAGAACTTGCTTTGATGTACTCTCACTTCAAAGAGGGACTGTTTTATTTTGAAACAATCTCATTGCTTTCAATTTCCTGTTAGCACACCCTTCAAAATGTGTCTTTAGAACTTTCATCTATATTCTATAGCATGTGTTTACTCTTTCCTGACTAAATTTAGATGCAATGTCATCTTATTAGTGGTTCATTTACATACTCTTTAAAGACTAATCAATGTTCAAAAGAAGTAGAGAGGGCTTAGATAAGTATAGGGAGGGACTTGGGCTCAATCCAGGTCTGGCGCGTAAAAGAACATCTTCTGATTTATCAGGAAACAGCTTTGTTATGTTCAGCAACTGGGCTAGAGCTGGGATGAGTCAAGGCGTGTGTTCATGTGTGTGTGGCTGATGTGGGTAGCAGACAGATTTTCCAACATGCTATCTCACTAATTATTTTCATAAGTAACAATAAGCTGTCATTTTGCTTTCAAACCCCTAAGAGTTATTCAACAATAATAAATAGTTATTAGTAACAACAAACTGTCCTTGTTGTTTTCAAATCCCTAAGAATTAGTCAACAATAACATATAGTTGTTAGGTGCCCACTGAGTACCAGCCAACTTCTTAAGCACAGGGTCCACAGAGGTGAAGGAGACAGATATTTTCCTACCCTCCTAGAGTTGACATTTAGTGGCCTTTCCAAATAGACTATTGCAGACCAATTAAACATGACAGGAAGAGTGCATAGACAGTTGCTCCTAAATTTTTGGTTTGCATAATTGCTTAACCCGCTTGATCTTTCTGAAGCACTACACACTATTGATGGTCCTCTGATCTGTGCACTGCTCATCCTTTGGCTTCTGTGCTTCTGATCCTTTCAAGTTCTCATTTTCCTCAGTTCTTGGTTTCCTTCTTATTTTCTTTTTATCTCTCCTGGAAAATTTGTGACATCATTTTTCCTGCCCTCTCTGCTCCAGTTTCTGCAACTTTTAATCTAGCCTCATGTATTAGTGTGCTAAGCTGTCGGAATGCAATATTCCAGAAACGAAACAGCTTTAAACAGGAAATTTATTAAGTTGCAAGTTTATAGTTTTAAAGTCATGAAAATGTCCAAATTAAGGCACCAGCAAGAGGTTACCTTCACTCAAGAAATGCTGATGCCCTCTGGAACACCTGTGTCAGCTGGGAAGGCACGTGGCTGGTGTCTGCTGGGGTCTTTGACTTCTGGACACCTCTGTCAGCTGGGAAGGCACATGACGATGTCTGCTAGCTTTCTCTCCTGGCTTCTCATTTCATATGGGCTCCCCAGGGGTGTTTTCCTTCTACATTTCCAAAGGTCTCTTGTGGGCTCTCAAGCTTTTTCTAAAACAGTTTCCTCTTAAAGGGCTCCAGTAAGCAACCCCACCTTGAATAGGTAGAGGCACATCTCCGTGGAAACCACCTAATCAAAAGGTGCCACCCACAATTGGGTGGGTCACATCTCCATGGAAACAATAAAAAAGATCCCACCCAACAATATTGAGCATGACTTTTCTGGGGTAAGCAATAGTTTCAAACTTGTATACCTCATATTTCTCTTTTCCATCAGATTTTTCCAACTTTTCCCCTTTCCAACTCTAAGATCCCATGATAACTGACATTTGAGTGGGTTCTTTTTAGCATTTACAGAAAAAGTTCCCATTCATTATCTGAATCAATAAGTGTGCTGGTTTGAAATGATGTATGTACCCTAGAAAAGCCATGTTTTAATCCTAATCCCATATTGTAAAGGCAGCCATTTCTTCTAATCCCTATTCAGTCTTGTATGCTTGAAACTGTAATTAGATCATCTCCCTGGAGATGTGATTTAATCAAGAGTGACTGTTAAACTGGATTAGGGGAGATGTGTCTCCACCCATTTGGGTGGGTCTTGATTAGTTTCTGAAGTCCTATATAAGAGGAAACATTTTGGAGAATGAGGTAGATTCGGAAAGAGCAGAGTAGAACAACACAGCCATGAGAAGCAGAACCAGACAGTAAGCTTTGGAGATGAAGAAGGAAAACGCCTCTCAGGGAGCTTCATGAAACAGGAAGCCAGGAGAGAAAGCTAGCAGATGATGCTGTGTTTGCCATGTGCCCTTCCAGCTGAGAGAGAAACGCTGCCTGTGTTCACCATGTGCCTTTCCAGAAGAGAGAGAAACTCTGACTGTGTTCGCCATGCGCCCTTCCACTTGAGAGAGAAACCCTGAACTTCATCGGCCTTCTTGAATCAAGATATCTTTCCCTGGATGCCTGTGATTGGACATTTCTTTAGACTTGCTTCAATTGGAACATTTTCTTGGCCTTAGAACTGTACACTAGCAACTTATTAAATTCCCCTTTTTAAAAGCCATTTATTTCTGGTATATTGCATTCCAGCAGCTAGCAAACTACAGCAATAAGCATTCGTGGAGAATCTTCTGTGTGCCAGGCACAGTACTTGGCACCAAACTTAGAGTTAAGTACTAAGACTGGTCCAGGAAAGCACATTTTTCTAGTTCTTGATTCTGGGCTTTCCATCTGTTGCAGGGTGGTTCCCTGGTAGCAGACTCAGATGCAAATTAGTATGCAGCAGGTTTATAAGAGTATTCTTGAAACCAAAGACTGTAGAAGGGAACGGACATAAGCAAGGCTGGACAGACGAAGAAGTTAAACTGCAATGCAGTCTGAAAGGAAGTATCAGCCTACTCCATTTAGAGCTCTGAAGATGGAATGACTCTTCAGAACTGTCCATTTTGAAGTAAGACTGTCAGCTAAGGCTTGACTGCTAGAAGCACTCTGAATGGCTGGGGGAGTGGGTCCTTCAGTTGTGGTGGAGGATCTGAGAAGCACATCACAGTATAGAACACGTCCTCCCACACTGCTAAGATTCACTTAAGGTAACCAATATGTCTTGTTGCTTTGAGCCTTGGTATAAAGAGCAGGGAGCTCATGGAGAAAAAGAGCTGAATTCCTGCAGCAAGGTCCACTTGGCAGAGCAGGAAGAGGTTACAATGAGTCTGATCAAATGAGCAAAGACCAGGTAGGTCAAGCCAAGGTGGACTTCTTTTGGAGATACTTTTCCTCTGTCTGAAATTTCCTGCACCTAGTCTCCAGGTCTCTACTTACATGTGAAATCATCTAGGCAGTACCCTCTGGCCTCAATCTAAATTAAGTCTATGCAAAACCACTTGCTTAATATCCTGGACTTTGCTTTTGTAATATCTGTCACTCTGTGACCTTTAGGGGATGATTTTTTCAATGTCTTCTCTCCTATATTACTGAAAGCCTCAAGGCAGGCAGGCATTCTTCCTTGTTCACTATAGTACCTCTATGCCCAGTGTGATGCCTAGCATAGTAGAGCTCAGCAAATTTCACTTCTTAAATAAGCGAAATTACAGTAGGGGCTGCATTAGGGTTCTTTGGTTATAATCAATAGAAACTGGCTCTAGCTATATTAAGCAAAAAGGGAGTTATGGAAAGAATGTGGGGAGCTCCAGGGTCATGGGGGAAGCTGAGAATATGTGGTGAAAACAGGCAACACTCAGCAACGCTGGAGATCCAAGAAGCAGGAGCTGCTGGACAAATTAACTCTAACCATTTTCAACCTCTTTGTCATTCAAGAGTTAAATTCCATGGAGGGTGAGGGTAGGAATTCCATGGTCTAGTCTGGGTCACGTGCCATCCTCTTGGCTAGAGGAGGAACAACTGACAACAATCCCGGTAGATTGTATCCAAACAGAAATTGTAGAACTCTTATGGAGAAATGCATTATAGGAGGCCAAAACCAAACCAAACCAAAACGAATATTCCCACTGCAGGAACCTGAAAGAGGTATGAAAGCCCTAACCACTTGGGGGGTATCAGGGAAGGCTCCATGGGGATAGGTTCAGGGTTGACCTTGTTCATCTCTTATCCCAGTGCCAAGCATGCTGCCTGTCACACTACAGATATTTTAAATATATATATATAAAAATATATATTTTAAATATGTCTTTTAAATATATTGGCAGGTGTTGCAGATGCTAATTGCTCGCATCCTTATCCCCTCAGCACTTAACATTTCTGTGCATGCTGATGGCTTTCCCACTGTAAGCACACAAGACTCTCTGGCCACCAGAGCATGCTTGGCCTGTGGGTGGGCCCTGGGAGTACCAGAGTGCTGGAGAGTTTATGCTTCAGGAGCAGCCTGCAGTCAATAACAGATGGGAGTTGGTGGGTAAATATCCCAGCTTCCTCCCCTTCATTCTACAGGGTCTCCCATGGTCTTCCCATTGTGAGCAACCCAGTTGCCCAGAGCAGTAACCTGATCTTTCTTTTCATGCAATTTTATTGAGATATAATCATCCAAAGTGTAGAATCAGTGGCTCACAGTATCATCATATAGCTGTGCATTCATTATCATAATAGATTTTTTCATTCATCATCACAATAGATTTTTGAACATTTTTATTACCCCCAAAATTAAAGTAAGAATAAAAATAAAAAATAAAAGTAAAAAGAACACCCCAAATATCCCATTTTCCCATATTACTTATTTATTTTTTGTTTTCTTTTTTCCTTATATATTTGTCCATACACTGGATAAAGGGAGTGTCAATCACAAGGTTTTCACAATTACTGGGTTATACCTTAAAAGCTATATAATTATACAATCATCTTCAAGAATCAAGGCTACTGGATTACAGTTCAACAGTTTTAGGTTTTTCCCTCCAGCTACTCCAATACCCCCGAGACTGAAAAGTGATATCTATGTACTGTGTAAGAATAACCTCCAGAATGACCTCTCAACTCTATTTGAAACCTCTCAGCCTCTGAAACTTTATTTTGTTTCATTTCTCCTCCCCTTCTGGTCAAGAAGGCTTTCTCACTCCCACAATGCCAGGACCAGGCTCATGTCTGGGAGTCCTGTCCCACATTGCCCCTGGGAGTCATGTCAGGTAGAGGGCAGGGCAGTGAGCTCACCTGCAGAATTGGCTTAGAGAGAGAGGCCACATCTGAACAACCACAGAGGTTCTCTGGGGGTGACTCTTAGGCAAAATCATAAGCAGGATTAGCTTCTCCTTTGCAGTAATAAGTTTCATAAAGGCAAGCTCCAAGATTGAGGGCCTGGCCCATCAAGTTGGCAATCCCCAGTGCTTGTGAAGTTATCAGGTCTTCCCCAGGTGGGGAAATTTAATATTTCTACCTTTTTTCCCTAGTCCCTTGAGGGAACTTTGCAAATACATTTTTTTATCTTCTGTCTGGAATACTCCGGGATGTATCAGGGCATTGCATTAACCTGTTAAAAACCAACAAGATGGGTGGGCCACGGTGGCTCAGCAGGCAGAGTTTCTGCCTACCATGCTGGAGATCCGGGTTCAATTCCCAGTGCCTGCCCATGCAAAAAAATAAATAAATAAAAATAAAAACCAACAAGATCTCACTCCCTATTCAAGGTTCCATGTAATTACGGTGTTCAAATAAGCTGACTATACAAGTTAAATTAGATAGTGTGATGTCGAAAATATAAATTTTGCACTAAATAAATATCTGTTCCTTTGGTCTCCTGCAAAAGATGAAGTTTTATAATATAGTCAGTAACGTCCTTTACCCTTTAGTCTCATTTACCTTAATCCTACCCAGATCAGCTTCATTCCTATCTCTAATTAAAGACTGATCACTTTTTTTTTGCATGGACAGGCACCGGGAATCAAACCCGGTTCTCCAGTATGGCAGGAAAGAACCCTGCCACTGCGCCACCGTCGCACCGCCCAAAGCCTGATCACTTTTTCAGTGTTTCTAATGTTGCTGTATAGGGTAATGCTGACTTTCATAGTGGCAGAACTCTAGCTGTGAGTTTTAGGTATCACCCAAATACCCTAAGTTTCAGGAAAGTAACATGCTCTTTAATGCACCCTGTATAGACTTCCTTCCCTTGGCCATCTCACTTCCCATTTCCCTATGGTGCTTCCTGGGATTATTTCCCAAATAAACTACTTATATTCAGATCTTTGTCCCTGGACAGTGAGTAAGAAGGAAAGGATAGTAAGGAACGGCTAGTTCTCAGTAATTATACATAGAGGAGCAATACTGTGGACAGGCCTCAGAGAACATGTACACTCAGGTTGACTCATTCTTATATGCCTCCCCCCACCCCACCCCATCTCTGCCGGTCCTTCTATGGTCACATCCGGTGATGCTAGTGGGTGTGCATGCTCTTGGAATGGTAACTCAGTTTCTTAACAGTCTAAAAAAATGCAATTAGATGAATAACTGCCATCAAGGAAACGCTTTACACGGCAGCCACTGTTATTATGATCAGCAAGGCTGATCCACATACTCTGGGATCCTTCCTACCTGGGATAGGAGCTCCGGATGGACATGGGACTTGCACAGCTTTTCTCCCAACATCTCTGCTGAAATGCGTAACCCACAGAATGGTGTCACTTTACTGCCTGGTCAAAAATTGGGGTCCTGTCTCAGAGTGATCTTTCTTAAACACAGATCTAATACGAACTGCATCTGCTCGAGAAGTTTCCATGACTCCCTATTGCTTTGTAGGATGGCATTCATATTCTAAGTGTGACTCTCCAGGGTCTTCATATCTGCCCTGCCCTCCATCTCTGGCCACTCTGGGCAGCCATCCTCACTGTCCCACATGGTGTATCCTGCTTCCCTATCCCTGCGGCTTTGCTTTTGCTGATCCTCTTACTTGCATGACCCTCCCTCTCTTCTGGACCAGCACAATCTGGCTTCTTCTGTACAGCCACTCAGAACACCATCTCCTCTGTCCCAGCTAAAAGGGATCACTCTTTCTGTCTGCTTTGTTTATAGTGTTATAGCAGCACTTGCCAAGCTTTATTGTAGTTAGTTGCATGCAAATCTGATTCCCTAGTAGAATATGAATTTCTGAAGGCTTGGCTTTGTAGCTTTGGGTCCACCATGTCACTAGAGCTCCTGAATGCTTTATGTTTCAAATGAATAAAGAATAAACTATTTCTTAAATATCCCTTTTTTTCAACATCAGCTCTTTCCAGGATGGATAAAATAGAGAGAAATTGTTTCTACTGAGAATTCACTTTAACATAAGTCTCCCTGAGAAAAGGTTCGGAGATAAACGAAACAGAAGGCAGAATCAAGAAATCCTAGAAATGTTCCTGGTACAAACCTGAATCTTTGGTGATTTCCTGAGATGATCTCACCCTGTGAAAGAAAAGTTTAAAAAAACTTTTTTTTTTAAAGGAAGAGCTTTGGATACATCTCTTTCAAATGAAAAAAATAAAATAAAATCAGTGCATAAATGCAAATCTCTGAAAGGTGCTTAATAGTATTAAAATTTCTCCTGCTGATATTATCAATCCAACAACTTCTGGCAATTACAATTATAATATTCTTCTTTTTGCTCTAAGAAACTGGTGCAATCTAATCAACAATTAAAAGTCTATTGGAACAAAAGAGAGACAGGGGCTCTAAAAGCATAAGCAGAAGTTTTGCTAAATAATCCCAATAATTTCCACCAAAACAAAATGGAGAATTAAGACAGCGAAACCTGCTTAGCCCTAAACACTGCTCTTAAGCAGAGTGAGCAGAGCCACCAGGAAGCACTGGCAAATCCCAGCTCCTAAAACCTTGATAGTTACTTAGCACTTACCACGCGCCAGGCACCATGAGCTGAGTCCTTGGCTTGCACTATCTCACTTGATTTTAGCTTCTTACCAGAACCTAAGAGATAACTAGGGCTTTGAGAACTTGCATTTTGCAGATGAAGTTTAGAGAAGTTAAACTGCCCAAGGTCACTTGACCTCTCATTGTGAGGTAAGCCTGGAATCCAGGTCTGGATAACTCTGAAGCCCTAATCCTGCTCTTGCAAACTGGGTTGCATGACAGAATCACCCTGGGATCTTGTGGAAATGCAAAACAGGAAAGACAAGCAAACTAACAAATGAAATATATGGTATGCACATGGTGATAGGGTTCTGGATAAAATAGAAGAAGGACAAAGAGTGCTATATGGTGAAAGAGTAGGTTACACTTTTTTTGTAATTGTGAAATATAACATATAGACAAAAAAGAGGTAAATTTCCAAGTAGTATTAACAAGTAGTTATAGAACAGATTTTAAAGTTTGGTATGCGTTACAATTCCACCATTTTTAATTTTTTTCTTTTAGCTGCTCTAAGCCACTGGAGACCAAAAGAAATATCAACATAATGATTCAGCAGTCATACTCATTTGTTAAATCCTATCTTCTCCGTTATACTCCTCCTTCTCTCTCTTTTTCTTTTTTTTGTGAAAACTCATATGCAAAAAGGCAATACATTTCAAAGTACATCGCGACAATTAGTTGCAGAACAGATTTCAGAGTTTGGTGTGGGTTACAATTCCACATTTCTACGTTTTTAGTTCTAGCTGCTGGAGGTACTGGAGCCTAAAAGAAATATCAATATCGTGATTGAGCACTCATAAGAGTAGGTTACACTTTAAACTATGATCAGGAAACTGCTCAGGAAATCCTCAGTGAGATAACAGATCAGCAAAGATCTGAAAAAAAAATGAGAAAGCCATGTGGATATATTAGAGAAGGGATTTCCAAACAGGTATAAAGTCCTTAGAGGGAGCAATCGGACAGTACAGCTGGAGTGACCGTGGGTTGGGGGGCGGGGTGGGGGGTAGAGTGCAGATAGAGAGCAGAAGATGAGGTCAGAGAATTAAGAAGGACCAGCTCATATGAGACCTCGTAAACCACCATAAAACTTTCCCCTTTACAATGGACATCTACCAGCCAAATTACTCATATTCAACTTTTTGCACACCTAAAAAACATTTTACATATCAAAATGATTGATCTAAACTCAGTTTGTAATATATCATCAGAGTTGGAGCACCTAAGCAAACACTAGAGACCAGGGTACAAAGAAGGGAGAGTCAAAAACCAGCAAAGAGGGAGAGAGGAATAATGGGATTCAGACAGAATGCGAGGGGAGCCACTTAACCACCACACGGCCATGATTCCTTTAGGACAAAAAATAGCAATGGAAGGTCTATTCAGAAAATCTGAGCTCTCTTTTTAAAAAATAACAATTAAAAAAAAACTACAAGACACCATGGATCTGTAAGTATTTTCTTCCTAATTCTTTTTTTAAGAAATCTGAATTTTTCCCTATCCACTCCCACTTACCTGCTTTCTTTGATTTTTGCTCTATCTCCTGACCATGCTATATAGCTTGTATCTGTTTAACCAGCCACTGTCCGTTCACTGATCTCCTTTGCTTGCTCTCCTTGTCCCCACTCCCACCTCCAACTAGAGCCCTTGTTTTTGGTGGGGCCACATTTTTATCATGGCCTCTGCCCTACCACATCTGCCCAATACATACTCCATTTACACCCTCATCCTGCCCCTATTCCCTGGTTGTGAGACTGGTGAGTTCCAATAAACAACACTTCCCAGTGGTCAAACCCTTATGTAGGCCTCCTACGCTGCCTCTGGGATGGACCATGTGACTGTCGTATGCCCTTGGGACATGCATTTTCTAAACTTGTTTCCAGAAATACTTGAGGAAAATGGATAAACATCAGTAAAAGTTGCATTCTCATATTAGAAGGGCTGTGTATGAGTTCATGCTAATAAATTTATTTCAGCTCACAGTGAACGTGCACTAAAAGGGTCCTGAAAGTTTGGAGGCATAGCTTCCATTTGATAAATTAATACATTGCAGCCTGAGTGCTGGATAGCCAAGAATTTTATATTTGATTAAGAGTGAGCTTCATCATGTAGGGACAGTTTGTCTAGTTCTCCTGTTATCTTCTCAGCCCTTGGCACAGACCCAGGCACAGATATATTCTTAAATATTTACTGAATGAATGAATGATCTTTTTTCTTTTTTTTGCCATGGGCAGGCACAGGAAAGCAAGCCCGGGTCTCCAGCATGGCAGGTGAGAACTGTGCCTGCTGAGCCACTGTGGCCCATGAATGAATGATCTTTATGACGAATTTGCTGTGTTGGATATGATATTCAATTTCCTACAGGAAAGCACATGTTGGGGATGAGTTATATAACATGTTCTTAATCTTAATCCATTCCTGGGGGTGTGAACCCATTGAAAACAGCACCTCTGGAAGATGTTACTTTTAGTTAAGGTGTGGCCAACTGAATCAGGATTTCTGGTTATCCTGTACTCTTATTACTAGAGAGTTTATGGAGAAGGCCACAGAGAGGAGGCCATAGAGAGAAGCTGAAAATCAACAGAACTTAGAGGAGAAACAAGACATCACCATGTGCATTGCCATCTGACAGAGAAGCCAAGGACCAAGAATCATGGATGGCATTCTCCTCGGGGAGAAATGCCTCAATTTTGGACTTCTTCAGCCTCAAAACCATGAGCCAATAAATTCCCATTGTTTAAGACACTGTATCTGTATATATTTGTCTCAGCAGCTGGGAAATGAAAACACCACATAACTTGATAAGTAAAAAAAAGAAGCTGCTGCTCTAAAAATGGTAAAAATAAATTTTAACATTTTCTTTTATTTTCTTTGTCAAATATTTGCGTGAAAACAAGTTCAATGTATGAATAAATGAACGCTGCAGAATGAAGGTCAAATCAGTAAGAAATGAATTGTTGTGCAGGTTTATTATGCATTTCATTTGAAACTTGAAAGCAAAGGCAAAATTTTGAAAGCAAAAGAGATTTTTAAAAATAAGTTTAGTTCTGATCAAAAGTAATATATATTTTAGACATTTTAGAATGGATAAATAAAAGTGATTGGAATAAAAACTACCAGTAAAAACAAATTATTGTCTATGCTAATTACATATAATAGAAATGATAATCTGCTTAATCCACTTAACAATATATCTTGCATAACTTTCCATCTGTTAAATATTCTTGTATATTATCATTTTTAATGGTTGAATTGTATTCACCTACTCCATCTAAACCTGGGTGCCTCTTAGGTTTTTAACCAATTCCCTCTTTTGGGATATTTACACTGTTTCCATTTAAAAAATTATTATAAAGAGTGCTATAATGAACACACTTGTAAATAAATCTTTGCATATTTTCACGATTATTGCCCAATGCCAAATTCCAATAAATTATTTCCTGAGTTAAATAGCATGTGTTTAAGTCTTTCTATACACAATTTTTATAATATTGTTCAATTGTCCTTCAGAAAAGATTGAACTATTTATATTCCCCACACTTAGCTCTCGGACACCCATCAACCATTGATTATGATTATTGCGGATATCATCTTTGTGTGATAGATGAAAAATATGCTTATATTTTTCAATACTCTATTAGTAATATTGGACATTCCTCTAACTATTATTCATTATTAATGAAATTAGATATTTTCATATGTGTATGGGCCATTTATGTCTTTTTTTTGTCTAGTATCAGTGTATGTTCTATGCCTATTTTTTCTGTTGTGACATCATTCTTTTATGTTTTGATTAGGAATAACATTGATTCCTTGCCTTTTAGTTTGCAAATATTTTTCTTGTAGAATTGTTTGTAGTGATTTTGACAGACTCTTTTAAAACAGTAAATAGTCAAATCTAGCTATATTTTCCCTGCATGGATTCCGCCTTTGATGCCATACTTACAAAGGCCATTTCTACCCCTAACATTAAGAATAATTCATTTTTATTTCTTTTAGGACTATTGTGGTATCTTAGAAATTTTTATGTTATCTTTAAATATTTTTTTCTGCTCTTTATTATTTTTTCCTTACACTTCTTGGGTTTAATTTGCTGCCCTCTGCCAATTTCTTGAAATGGATGCTGACATTATTGAAACTCAGATTTTCTTCCTTTCTAATATGTGCATCTAAGGATATATATTTCTCTTATATATATATAAGCATGGCTTTAGCTGCTTCCCAAAAGTTTTGGTATTACTTTTTTTTTTTTAAATTTGCATATGGGCAGGAGGCACCAGGGATCGAACTCCAGACCTCCAGCATGGCAGGTCGGAGCTCTGCCTGCTGAGCCACGGCAGTCGCCCTCGGATTTTTTTTTTTTTTTTAATTTATTACTTTTAATGCCATTCAAAATATCTCCTAATTCCCATTGTTATTTTTTGTTGAATTGATAGGTTATTTAGATGTATATATTTTTAACGTCCAAACATATAGAGAATTTCTAGTTAATCTTTTTATTTTTAATCTGATTTCAAGTTTAAGTCTACTCTGGTCAAAGAATATCCTATTTGGCATGAAATCCATCCTCCAGCACATGGACAATTTTTGCTTATGCTTGTTTAAAAAAAGGGCACGTATGCAGTTGTTGGGTGGAATGTTCTGCATATGTAAATTAAATTAAATTTACTAGTCATCTCGTTCAAGATATTTTTGTCTGCTTTCTCTATCAGATACCTGGAGAAATGTTATTTTCTTCCACTACGATTGTGGGTATTTCTGTTTCAGGGCTGCTTAAATGTGGACCTGACTAGTACTAATCTGCAAATGGTACATGTCTAAAAATAGATGAGTAGGAAATTGAAAATAAATATTTGAGAACATTTATAGCAATTTAATATTGCTGCAGTAGCCATACATATGATCAGTGGAGCTTGTATTTTTATTTTTTTCCATTTAATTCTTCTGGTAATTAGTTTTATTGTAATTTTATAGATATATTAATCTAAAGCCAATTAGAAATGTTTAAAGAATTCCTTCATCACAGTTGGTTTGAAAAGCACTGTTTTATTTTGTAATTCTGTCCATTTTTGTGTACTTTACACCTAAAGACATTTAGGTTATTAAAGACATACAACCTTAGAATTGCTGAATTTTCCTGGTGAATTAAACATCTTATCATTACGAATCTTTCCTTTCCCTTTATATCTAATAGTACTTTTTACTTAAAATCTCCTCTGCAAGATATTAATATACTGATGCCAAGTTTGTTTTCCCTTCCAACTCTATATCTTTAAATGAGTCTCTTGTAAGCACCAGATTTTTAAAAAATCATACCCGAAAAGCTTTGCCTTTTAATTGTAGCATTTAGTTCATTTATACAAAATGTAATTACTGGTGTGTTTAGATTTAGATATGCCAGTGTACTATGCATTTCCTTTTTTCTTCTTGGTCTATATTCTTTTCTTTCTCCTCTGTTGCCTTCTTTTGAACTTAACTATTTTTTATCATTGCATTTCCCTATTCTATCATCTTGATAATTTCATATAATTTTACTCTTCTGTTTGTGCTTACCCTACTGATTACAGTGTTCATCCTTCAATTATCAAAGTCGAATACTGCTTGGCATTTTTATTCTTTCCTAAGATAATGCAAGAATCTTAGAACATTTTAACACAAGTGGTCCCCTCATGACTTATATGCCACTGCTGTTGTTTAGTACTTTACACATACTTCCCACCTGCTGGTATACTTTACATATACTTCCCACCTGCTGGTATACTTTACACATACTTCATACCTGCTGGGTCCTTGCCTGGGAAACATGCATTGGTGCAGACATGATGGTAGATCCAAAGGGGCAGCAGTTGGAGCCATCAAACAACCACACTCCCCACTGCAGGAGATCTAAGCAGCTCATTGTCATGGCCACCACAGTCCCATACCAGCAGGTGGGGCCAGGATGGAGAAATAATATCTATTATAGTCTATGGAGCCACATTTTAACCCCAGATATAGATGGAGAAAATTGGGCTGAAAAAGGATACAGATTTTAAAACTGTTGGAGCCTAAAGAATTATGCTCTTATTATTTAAACTACTTATCCAGAACAATCCCCTTATTCCTTATTAACTAAGGTACATCTATAGTACATAATTTTAGAAGGCATCAAAGAGGTCCCAGAATTATTGAAAATGTGCAAAGATAGTCAGAATATTTTTGGCCTTAGAACATCAAAAGACAGTAGTCTGGGGCGGGTCAAGGTGGCACAGTGGCAGATTTCTCGCCTGCCATGCCGGAGACCCGGGTTCGATTCCTGGTGCCTGCCCATGCAAAAAAAAA
>PVIY010013357.1:13072-59495 GCA_004026745.1 Myrmecophaga tridactyla | reverse complement strand
GGTGGCGGTGGAGGTCAGGGTTGCAGGGTAAGGAGGGTGAGCCAGTGCAGAAGGAGGAGAGGAGGAAAATACTCATGGTATGCACATGCGACATTAAAATCCTAGAATTTAAACACAGTCCAAAAAATTAAAAGGTAAAAGAACAAGGTAAATTATTAAAAATAAATATGAAAGAGAAATAGAAAACAAAAACCCCAAAAGAGAAAAATGAGCAGCCACCTTATACAAATGGAAATATAAATGGATAATATCATTTGAAAATGCATTCAACTTTACCAGTCTCTCAATGCTGCAAAGTCTACCAATGAGATAGAGGAATTTGCATGCCAAATGCCATCAGATTACATACAAAAGAATAACCTCTGCTGGAAAGGATGCAGTGAAAATATTTCCCTTATAAACTTTTGGTGCTGGATTAAACTGACACATTGTAAAAGTGTGCATTAGTCCTTATGGGTCCATACCCTAGCAATGCCTGGTAGGCAAATCTACTCTCGAGTTACATTGTATGGAGGAGGAAGGATGAAAGCACAATGTGTCATCTGTGGTTTGGAAAAATGAAGAGAACCAAAAGTCACAACCCAAAAGCCAAAGTCATCGAGTTCAATTAGGTACTTAATATTTATTTAATAAAAAAGCATGCAGCTATTAAAATAATAGGTATTAAATTTTAATTACATGGAAATCATATTATAGTAAGTGGTAATCATGGATAATATTTTAAACATAAGCATTCACCTGCAATAATGAAAAAACATATAGTACAAAGGAGGTGACTGCGCTAATAATTAATGAAGGTTCCCTCTTGGCAGCTGGTGACTTTTGTTCTTTCTCATGTATTTTAAGTTTTTGATAATGAGACTATATTACAGTTCAGTAAAACGAAATAATCTGTAATAAAAAAACAAATACTTATTTCATAAAAAAGGAACGCTCAGCTCTCCTTCATCAACTGCAGGATTTAAAGGGTAAGAAAGAATTTGACCTTTTTTCCAGACTCCAGAAACCAGAATCGAGACCACCGGATAGAAACGATCGAGACCAGGCGTTCTTCTCAACCAAAAAGTGTCCTGAGAATAGTGGGATCCATCCAAAGCGGACGCTCTGGCCCCGCTGGTCAGGTCCCCACTGTGGACAGCACTGGGCACAGAAGGGGCAGCCTCAGAGCTTCAAGCTCCTGAAATGGTCATCCTGAAGGCATCTGCACCAACCCATTCTGTTCTCTGTGCGATGGTCATCGCCCCTGCCAATGAGCCACGGGAACTTGGGCACGAAACTAACTTTGTCCTGGCTTTTACTTTTCCAGTGCAATCATTCTAAATGACCCACATGCTTCTATCAAACTCTATAATTTGATTTAATAAAAAGAAACTAGTTTATTTGCACCCTGAGCATGCCCATCCGTTTAGCTATGTGATTTTTCTGCTCTTGATCAGGCACAGGGTGTTTTCTTATTAGATGCCATTGAGGTTTCCTTGGAAACCATTTCCAAACTATAGCAGTTGTTCAGAAAAATGCAACTACAAAAATCAGTTTAAATGTCGCTTCAGAGAAATATTAGGTTTTTGAAAGAGATAATACGGTTACTTGAATATCCATAATAATCCTTTGTCCAAACATCTATATTATGAAATTACTTTGGTTATTTTTATGTCTGAAAAGTACTACTTTATCATTAAAACTTAAATATATATCTTTGCTAGAAAGCTTAGAGTTACATACAAGCTTAGAGTTATGCTATAATTAGAAAGAATTATTAAGTACAAAATTTCAACAATTCACTCATGCATTTTTGTTATACAAATAACACAGTCTATATTAGTTTTCTCCTTAAAAGGGGCTGCTGTTATACAACATTCTTTTCTCATATAGTCTGTATTGGAGACATTGAGAGGAAATATGAAACCAGAAAACAGTGTTCTCCATACTCACTATAATCTGGCAAAGAATAATGGTAACTGTTTTCAGGTTTTCATGAAAGCTCTTAGCATTTTGGGGGACAAAATGTTAAGTAGCCACTGACGCACAGTTGCCAAAAATGGTTTATGTTTACAGGGTGAATCCATGAATGTTTTCTAATCCATTGTTCTTTTTTATTTCCGAAAGCCTGCCCTGATAGAAAAATGGAAAAGATAGGCTGGCCCCCCTCCAGTTACTGAAAATGCTGGGCATTTTAACTGATTTCCGTGAAAGGCAAAAATAAAGAATTGCATAGACAACATAATGAGGCCATTAAGGTCCCAATTGTGAATCCTGAAATGAACTTATTTATTTTGATCCACTGCAGGTCCAAGCAAGGGGGCACAGACGTTTGAAAACCATCAGGGAAGGAAGCCACCTCCTCCACCCAAAGACCTCCCTTTTCTCAGAGGATCCCCTGAACCAGCCCCGAAGGCAAATCCATTTATGGAGGACACATCAATTTTACCTGTTCCCAGTTCTCCAGCATTCTTCACACTTTCATATGTTGATTCAAATATTCAAAAAAAGATTGACGGAGGCTTATTCTCAGAACTGTTTTGCGGGCTGAGAATATAAAAATTTAAAACCCAATCCCTCTGATGACTAAATACCCTGCGGCAAGTTCTCCAGGATGGATTTGCACATGGGTTCTGCAGCTTCAGAACCTCGATTTCCTCACTATTGGCATTCAGACGGTTTGCTGTCCTCACTGACGTGTCTGATGCCCCTAAATGTCACCTGTTCAGACCTTGGGCTTCTCTGCACTTGGACTCCCAGCTATAGGGCTGACTGGACCCAGCGAATGGAGTTCCATTGACCATATACCACTCGGTGCTTGTCTTCTTTGGGGACTGTTTCCAGCTCACAGATGCTGACCCACTCACCCCACTTCAACCTCATCACAGCCCCTCAGCAACCCAGCCAGCTCACTGTGTATCCAACTGAGAAGGAATGGCATATTTTTAGTCCTTGGCTCACATGAGATGTAGTAATTGCACATTATTAAGTGTTTCACTCCCAACATTTTTTTAACTTTTTTATTGTATAGTATCATATATATACAAAGCAAAGAAAGAAAAAAGCAATAGTTTACAAAGCACTCTTCAACAAGTAGGTACAGGACAGATCCCCAGTGTGTCATGGGCTACCATACAATCCTCTCAGGTTTTTCCTTCTAGCTGCTCTAGAATATAAGAGGCTAGAAGAAATAAATATTTTTTTATCACCACAATAAACTTTTTTCTTTCTTTTTTGTGAAAAATAACATATATATAAAAAAGCAATAAATTTCAAAGCACAGCACCACAATTAGTTGTAGAACATATTTCAGAGTTTGACATGGGTTACAATTCCACAATTTTAGGTTTTTACATCTAGCTGCTCTAAGATACTGGAGACTAAAAATGACTCCACAATCATATTCATCTGTTAAATCCTATCTTCTCTGTGTAACTCTTCCATCACCTTTGATCTTTCCATCCTTCTCTTTAGGGGTGTTTGGGCTATGGCCATTCTAACTTTTTCATGTTGGAAGGGTCTGTCACTAATATGGGGTAGGGAGATGGAACTAGCTGATGTTCTGGAGAAGTTGGGCCCTCTAGGTTTCAGGACTTATCTGGACCAGGGACCCATCTGGAGGTTGTAGGTTTCTGGAAAGTTACTCTAGTGCATGGAACCCTTGTGGAATCTTATATATTGCCCTAGGTGTTCTTTAGATTGGCTGGAATGGTCCTGGTTGGGGATTGACAGGTTATAATAGGTAGCAAGGTCTAACTGAAGCTTGCGTAAGAGTGACCTCCAGAGTAGTCTCTTGACTCTATTTGAACTCTCTCTGCCACTGATACTTTATTAGTTACTCTTCTTTTTCCCCTTTTGGTCAAGATGGAATTGTTGATCCCACAGTGCCAGGTCTGGATTCATCCCTGGGATTCATCTCCCATGTCGCCAGGGAGACTTTCATCCCTGGATGCCATGTCCCACGTAGGGGGAAGAGCATTGATTTCATTTGCAGAGTTGCGCTTAGATAATCACTCCCAATAGTGAATTAATCCAGGAAGTTAAAGCTAGTGGGATTGTGCTAGCAGGGCAATTCTCACTGCCCTTGCTGTTCCCAAAATGTCAGTACAAACTGCCTGGTTAACATCTTGCAGACATCATGTGGCTAAACAGACAAGGAGAAGATATTCACTTTATAGAAAGCAATTGCAGGACGTTGGGGAAGATGGTGGAAAAGGACAGGCTAAGTTTACTCCTGCTCCGTGGAACAGCTGGAGAAGTAACAGAAAAATAGCTAGGACAGCAATTCCTGGATGCGAGTGACCTGAGAGGGTCTTCTATGCAACATTAGGAGGCCCTGAATGAAAAAGCAAAGGAACTGGGTTGAAAAGAATGCAGGGAGTATGCTCAATTGGGACTCCACCGGGGACAAGAAGCTACACCCAGGAAGGTCCTGCCCCACAGCTGGCTTGGGAGGCCAACACCTGCAGCCCCACAGCTGGAAGCTCCCACAGGGAACCTGAAAGCCAGTAAATGAGCTTTCCCTGTTCACAGAAAACCTCCAGGTAGTGCATGGAGCCTATGATGCCCTTTCCACACAGAGGCTCAGAGACCTCAGGAGGGCACAGATGAGGAGGAGGGGCTAAGGAAGCAAGCCATGTCACACCCCACACCTGGTACTCAGCCCCATGCCCTGGACCTAGTGACCCTTACCCTACCACCCCCAAGCACACCTGTATCTCCTATGACCCTATGCTACACCCCATGCCTCCATGCAGGAAGCTGACATACCCACACCCAAGGCCTAAGGTTATTCCAAGCTGGAATCTGGGGGCCACCAGTCCCATCAGGTCCACATGCATAATCACCACTGAGGTGCACACTGCCCATATCTCAGTGTCCACTGAGAGGCACACTGCCCTGTGTGCACAGAAACCTGTAGACCTAGCAGAAATTGTTCTGGGTCTCCATCCAGTTCACCATCTAAGGAGAGATGGACCTGAAGGGCAGAGGAGGCCTAGGAGTGGCATCTGCTAGGAAGAATGGAAAGTGCAGTCTGGCAAACTGCATATCTATCTAGCTTCAAACAGATCCCCAAATACAGTTGCATACCCTCAGGATGTCTGGGCCTCAGTTTGGTGGGGAATTATTAATAAACCAAGTGCAAAAGGAGACTTTCAACACAAACCCAAGCAAATAAATAAACTTAGATGACTGAGGGAAATAAATTTTCAAGATAATCTTATAAAGATAATCAAGTGCCTTGAAGCCAAGAGAAAATCACAAAGCATATGAAGTTGCAGGCAGATATGGCCCAGACAAACAATCAAATCAAAACACTGGGGGAGATACAGAATTTGTATCTGCATCTTTGATGCATCATCAAAGATGTTCAAACAAATCTCCTAAATAAATTCAATGGGTTGGCTAATGACATTAAGGATATCAAGATGACACTAGAAGAGCATAAAGAATAATTTGAAAGAATACATAGAAAAATAGCAGATCTCAGAGATGAAAAACACTTCAGACCAAATTTAAAAATACTAGAGACATGTCACAGCAGAGCTAAAGAGGCAGAAGAAAGAATAAGCAAAGTAGAAAGCATGACCAAAAAGATGGAAAAATTGGAACTGGATCTCAGGGAAATGATAGAGAACACGAAGTACACACATATAAGAATCATCAGTGTCCCAGAAGAGGAATAAAAAAGTAAAAGTCTAGGAGGATTAGTTGAGGAGATAATGGAGGAAAACTATCCAACCCTTATAAAAGACATAACTATGCAAATCAAAGATACCCGATGAACTCCAAACAGAACAAATCCAAATAGGCCTACTTCAAGACACATACTAATCAGTCTGTCAAATGTTGAAGAGAAGCAGAAAGTCCTGAAAATGGCAAGAGAAAAGTGACTTACCAATACAAGGGGAACTAGTTAAAACTGAGTTCAGACTACTGAACAGGAAATGTGGAGACATGAAGGCACTGGTATGATATATTTAAGATCTGGAAAGAGAAAGACTTCCAAATTCTTTATCCAGCTAAGCTGTCTTTCAAAAGTGAGGAAGAGATTAAAATTTTCATAGAGTCAAAAGCTTAGAGAATTTGTCAACAAGAGACCTACCCTACAAGAAACACTAAAGGGAGTTCGTTCAGCTGAAAACTAAACACAGAAGAGGGAAGTCTAGAGTAGGGCACAGAATTGTACCAGTAAGGGTAACTTAAAGACAATAATTGAGAAAGGGAAAAGAAAATATAAACCTGACAAATAAAAACTAAAGGATAAGATAGTAGTAGATTCAAGAAATGCCTTTACAGTAATAACTTTGAATGTTAATGGATAAAACTCACAAATTAAGAGATATAGATTGGCAGAATGGATTAAGAAATATGATCCATCTATATACTGCATAAAAGAGACTCTTAGACCCAAGGATACAAATAGATTGAAAGTGAAAGCAAGGAAAAAGATGTTCCATGAAAGGTGTAGCCAAAAGACAACAGGAGTAGCTATACTAATATCAGACAAAACAGACTTTAAATGCAAAGATGTCATAAGAGAAAAAGTTGGGCACTACATGTTAATAAAAGGGACAATTCACCAAGAAGAAATAGCAATCATAAATGTTTATGCTCCTATCAAGGAAATCCAAAATATATGAGGCAAACATTGTCAAAATTGAAGAGATTTAGCTCTAATGTTTAGGTCTTCAATCGATTTTGAGTTAATTTTTTGTATAGCGTATGAGATATGGATCCTCTTTCATTCTTTTGCATATGGATATCCAGTTCTCCAAGAACCACTTATTAAAGAGGCTGCTCTGTCCCAAGTGGGTTTGCTTGACTGCCTTATCAAAGATCAATTGTCCATAGATGAGAGGATCTATATTTGAACACTCTATTCAATTCCATCGGTCAGTATATCTATCTTTATGACAATACCATGCTGTTTTGACCTCTGTAGATCGGAAGTGTGCTTTCAAATCAGGCAGTGTGAGACCTCCCACTTCATTTTTCTTTCTGAACATATTTTTTGCTATTCAGGGAACACTAACCTTCCAAATATATTTGGTTATTGGTTTTTCTATTTCTGCAAAGTAAGTTGTTGGGATGTGAATTGGTATTGCATTGAATCTATAAATCATTTGGGTAGAATTGACATCTTAGCTATATTTAGTCTTCCAATACATGGACACGGCATGCCCTTCCATATATTTAGAAACCCATGATTTCTTTTAGCAATTTGTCGTCATTTTCTGCGTATAGGTCTTTTGTGTCCTTAGTTAAATTCACTCCCAAATATGTGACTCTTTTGCTTGCTTTTGTAAGTGGAATATTTTTCTTTATTTTCTGCTTGGATTGCTCCTCAGCGGGCATAGAAACACTACTGATTTTCTGGGTGTTGATCTTGTACCCTGCCACTTTGCTATACTCATTTATTATCTCTAGTAGCTCTGTTGTAGATTCTTCAGGATTTTCGACATATAGTATTATGTCATCTGCAAACAGTTGGGTTTTAATTCTTTTCCAATTTGGATGCCTTTTATTTCTTTTTCTTGTCTAATTGCTCTGGCTAGAACTTCCAGCACAATGCCGAATAACAATGGTGACAGTGGACATCCTTGTCTTGTTCCTTATCTTAGAGGGAAAGCTTTCAGCCTTTCCCCATTGAAGATGATGTTAGCTGTGGGTTTTTCACATATTGCCTTTATCATGTTGAGGAAGTTCCCTTCTATACTATCCTTTGAATTGTTTTCATCAAGAAGGGATGCTGAATTTTGTCAAATGCCTTTTCTGCATCAATCAAGATGATTGTGTGATTTTTCCACTTTGATTTATTAATATGGTGTATACATTAATTGGTTTTCTTATGTTGAACCACCCTTGCACACCTGGAATAAATTCCACTTGGTCATGGTGTATAATTCTTTTAGTGTGCTGCTGGATTTGATTTGCAAGTATTTTGTTGAGGATTCTTGCATTTATAGTCATTAAAGAGATTGGTCTGTAATTTTCTTTCCTTGTCCTATCTTTGTCTGGCATTGGTACTAGAGTGATGTTGACTTCATAGTGTGAGTTAGAGAGCTTTTCCTGCTCTTCAGTTTTTTTGAAGAATTGAGTAGGATTGGTACTAATTCTTTCTTGAATGCTTGGTAGAATTCATGTGTAAAGCCATCTGGTCCTGGACTTTTCTTTCTGGGGCGCTTCTTGATGACTGAGTCAATCTCTTCACTTGTGATTTGTTTGTTGAGGTTGTCTATTTCTATTAGACATATTATATTTAATTTTTTTCTCTTTTTACCTTTACTGATAGTCATCATTTCTATACTCTTCTCCAGACCTCTTTCTCCTGCCATTTCCTATCTGCCTATAGTGCTCCCTTTAGTATTTTTTGCAGAGCTAGTCTCTTAGTCACAAATTCTCTCACTGATTGTTTGAAAATATTTTAAATTTCCCCTCAGGTTTGAGGGACAGTTGCTGGGTTTAGAATTTTTAGTCAGCAGTTTTTCTCTTTTAGAATTTTAAATATATCATTCCACTTCCATCTCATCTGCATGATTTCTGCTGAGAAATCCACACATAGTAATATTGAGCTTCCCTATATATACTAGTTATATATTTAGAGGAACTGAAGGCAAGGACACAAGAAATTTGTACACCAAAGTTTATAGCAGCATTGTTTACTACTGCAATAGATGAAAACACCCCAAATTTCCATCAATGGACAAGTGGCTAAAACGCTGTGGTATATACAGACAATGGAATAATAATAATAAACCACTCTCCTCTCTCTATATAATAATAAGACAGAGAATCAACAAGGAAAGAGAGAACTTAATGTGATAAACGAATTAAACCTAATAGACATATATAGATCATTACACTCCCAAACACCAGGATACACATTCTTCTCTAGTACTCATAGAATGCTCTCCATAATAGATAATATGCTGGGATACAAAACAGAGCTTCACAAATTTAAAAAGATTGAAATTATTCAAAGCACTTTATCTGATCACAATGGAATGAAGCTGGAAATCAATAACCACCAAAGAAACAGAATGTTCACATGTATATGGAGATTAAAAGCACATTCTTAAACAATCAGGGGGTTGAAGAAGAAATTTCTAGAGAAATTGCTGGATATCTGGAGAAGAATGAAAATGAGAAGACAACATATCAAAACTTATAGGATGCAGCATAGTCAGTCCTGAGAAGGAAATGAATTGCCCTACATGTCCAAATTAAAAAAGAAGGAAAAACAAAAATCAAGGACTTAACTGCTCATATGGGAGAACCAGAGGAAGATTGGCAAATTAACCCCAAAACAATATAAGAAGAGATATAACAAAGATTAACACAGAAATAAATGAGCTGGAGACCAAAAAAATAGAGGAGTCGATAAAATGAAAAGTTTGTTCTTTGAGAAAATCAATAAAATCGATGGACCCCCTAGCTAAGCTGCCAAAGATAAAAGAAAAGAGAGGCTGCAAATAAATAAAATCAGAAATGGGAGGGGTGTTGTTACCATGGATCCTGAAGAAATTTTTGAAAAAAAATCATAAGAGGATACTATGAACAACTATATGGCAACAAATTAGCAACTTAGACAAAATGGATCAATCCTCAGACACACACAAAAATCTTACACTGACTTGAGATGAAATAGAAGATCCCAACAAGCCAATCACAAGTAAAGAGATTCAATTAGTCATCAAAATCTTACTACAATAAAAGCCCAGAGACGGTTGGTTTCACAGAGAATTTTACCAAATATTCCAAAAGGAATTGGCACCAATCCTGCTCAAACGCTTCAAAAAAACTGAGGAAAAAGGAACACTACTTAACTCATTTTATGCAACTTAACATCACTCTTATACCAAAACTATATACAGATGCTATAAAAAAGGAAAACTACAGACCAATCTCCCTAAACAATATAGATGCAAAAATTCTCAACAAAATACTTGCAAATCAAATCCAATGACACATTAAAAGCATTATACACCACAACCAAGTGGAGCTTATACCAGGAATGCAAGGCTGGTTCAACACAAGAAAATCCATCAATGTAATACAACCCAATACAACCTATTAACAAATCAAAAGGGAAAAATCACCTGATCATATCAATTGATGCTGAAAAACCATTTGACAAAATTCAGCATGCTTTTCTGAAAAAGATACTTCAAAGGTAGGAATCAAAGGAAAGTGATGAAGTAGGAATCAAAGGAAATTTCATCAATATGATAAAGGGCATATATGAAAACCTCATTGCCAACATCACATTCAGCAGTGAGAGACTGAAAGCCTTCCCTGCAAGATCAGAAAAGAGAGAAGGATGCCTTTTGTCACCACTATTATCTAACATTGTACTAGAAGTTCTAGCTAGAAAAATCAGGCAGGAAAAAAAGCAATAAAAGGCATCCGAATTAGAAAGGAAGAAGTAAAACTTTCATTATTTGCAAATGACATGATACTATGCTTGGAAAATCCTGAGAAGTCTACGACAAAGATCCTTGAGTTAATAAACAAATTCAGCAAAGTGGCAGGATACAAAATTAATGCACAAAAATCAGTAACGTTTCTATACACAAGCAATGACCTAATTGAGGAGATAATTAAAGAAAAATCCATTCAAAACAGCAATAAAAGGATCAAATATCTAGGAGTAAACTTAACCAGGGATGTAAAGGACCTGTACACAGAAAACTACAAAACATAGCTAAAAGAAATAAAAAATAGAAAGAAATTCCCTGCTCATGGATGAGAAGGTTAAATGTAATTGAGATGCCAATTCTACCTAAATTATCTACAAATTCAATGCAATATCAATAAAAATTCCAAAAACCTACTTTGAAGACTTGGAAAAGCTAGTTATCAAATTCATTTGGAAAGGAAAGAGACCTCAAATAGCTAAAAATATTCTAAAAGGAAAAATAAAGTGGGACAACTAGAACTTTTTGATTTTAAGCTTATTATAAAGCCACGGTGGTCAAAACAGCACGGTACTGGCACAAAGATAGAAGTGTTAACAAATGGAATTGAATCAAGAGGGTGGAGACAGACCACCTAATCTATGCTCAGTTGATCTTCAACAAGATGCCTGAATCCACTGAACTGGAATAGGATAGTCTTTTCAATAAGTGATCATGGAAGAACTGGATATTGATAGCCGAAAGAATGAAAGAGGACCCTTAACTTACTTGCTATACAAAAATTAACTCAAAGTGGATCAAAGACCTAAATATAAGAACTAGCACCATAAAACTCCTAGAAGAAAATATAGGGAAACATCTTCAAGACCTAGTAATAGGAGGTAGATTCTTAAACATTACACCCAAAGCACAAGCAATGAAAAAAAAAAATAGATAAATGGGAACTCTTCAAAATAAAATTTTTCTGTGCCTCAGAGGAATGTGTCAAAAAAGTGAAGAGGCAGCCAGCCCAATGGGGGAAAAATACTGGGAAATTACATATCAGATAAAGGTTTGATATCCTGTATGTATAAAAAAAATCATAGAACTCAATAACACAAGAAGAAAAACCCAATTATAAAATGGGCTAAAGATATAAATAGACATTTTTTCTGAAGAGCAAATACAGATGGCTAAAAGGCACATAAAGAAATGCTCGTTTTCATTAGCTATATGGAAAATGCAAATAAGACTACAATGAGATATCCCCTCATACCTTTAAGAATAGCTGCTATTAAAAGGAAACTACAGATGTTAGAGAAGATGTGGAGAAATTGGGACACTTATGGACTGCTGGTGTGAATGTACAATGGCACAGCTGCTGTAGAAGACAATTTGGTGGTTCCTTAGAAAATTAAGCATGGAGTTGCCTTATTACCTGTCAGTACCACTACTCAGCATATACCTAGAGGAGCTTAAAGCAGTGACAAACAGTCATTTGCAACCAATGTTCACAGCAGCATTATTAACAACTGCCAAAAGATGGAAACAATCCATGTGCCCATCAACAGATGAGTGTATAAACAAAATGTGGTATGTATATATATATGACGGAATATTATGCAGCAAGACAAAATGTGGTTCTGAAGCACGTGACATCATGGATGAATTCTGAAGACAGAACTTAGTGAAACAAGCCAGACACAAAAGGATAGGTACTGTATGATTTTGCTATTACGACCATGGTAAAGGGAAACTCAAAGTCTTATAACACAAAATATAGGGGACCCAGAGATACACAGAAGCCAGGGATGGGTGAATGGTTAGCTAGTAGAGGTTGAACTTAAATGTAAAGGAATGGATAGAAGTGAAGGTAGTTCATCAGTGGGTACATAAGTAATATTACTATATTGAAGGTGAACGTGATTGAAAGAGATTGTATGGAGCCATGCATCCCACTGATTAACACTATAAATATCAATAAATTCTTGCATGAAGTACTTCAAAGGTATGAGTCTTATATAGAGTCAATAATATAGGGGTATGGGGGAAAACTACTATTGCATGCTATGGCCTATATTTAAGAGGAAGACATGAATACCACAGCAATACCAGGGGTAAATAAATAATTAGGGGAGAAGGGCAAAACTTAAGGGGAGGTTTGATTTTTTATTTGGTGAGGGTGTGTTTATCTGTTATTTCCCTCTTTAGAGCAACGACATTTATCTAAAATTGAGGGTGTTGATGATTGCACAATTAAGTGAGGATAATGTGAGATATGAATTGTTGACTTTGGATATAATCAGTGATGCCCAATGGATGGAGGTGGCTGGAGGATACACTGACTGAGCAGTAGAATGGCAAAGTGGTAGATACATATGATGGAATATGTGAGGCTACAGAAAGGGATGAAATCATGAGGAATGCAATGATGTGAATGAACTTCGGGGACATTATGGGGTGCAAAATAAGCCACACACAAAACAACAAACATCGTATGGCCTCTTTTAGAAAATACTTATAAGAAAACTGGGGCCTAGATTGTAAGTTTTTATAGCAGTCACATTTTGTTTGGAGCTGTAAATGTTAATTCTAAATTTTATGATGCTGCGCTATATATGTAGAGCCTGGTATTTCCCTGGAACTTAGGGCACCTGTGTGACACCTAAGACTCAGAGTTGGAGCTCTGCAGCTCTGAAAGTCAGCACTGCTACACACAACAACTGATAATGAAACCGAAAAAGGGATCAGGCTTCAATTAGATTTAAGAACAAAGCTGATCTGTTCAGGACTAAAGCAAATCTGAATACAGGGTAAAGGATGACATTGTCTGTATTTTAGAACTTCAAATACTGTACGTGACCAAAGAAAGAGAGAGGTCTATTTTGTCCAAAACCTAAATTTTCTGTATCACACAATCTAATGCAACCTGTCTGTACAGCTCATTTAAACAACCCAAACACATGGAGCCCAGAATGGGAATGAGGGCTTGTAATTCTGTATAGCTTAATGTAATACCTGGACACACCTCAGAGTATGTTAGGCAGATAATTAAAAAGTATTGGCAAAGTCCCTTGAAGGACTGGAGAAAAAACATGGAGCTATTAAACTTTACCACCATGGAAACCCCTGATACTGTCTCAAACATGAGGGACTCCAAAGACAATAGGCCAAGCTCTTGATCTTGAGGCTTGCTTTTGTGAAGCTTATTTACGTAGTGGAGAAGCTAAGCCTACCTATAGTTTTGTCTAAGAGTTACTTTCAGAGGACCTCTTATTTTTTTTTTTCACATGGGCAGGCACCGGGAATCGAACCCAGGTCCTCTGGCATGGCAGGCAAGCATTCTTGCCTGCTGAGCCACCGCGGCCTGCCCCAGAGGGCCTCTTTTTTATGCTAAGATGGGCCTCTCTCTCCCTCAAAGACCATCTCTGCAAGGAATATCATTATCCTTCCCTATTTGTGGGACATGACATCAGTGTTAGTTTGCAAGCTGCTGGAATGCGATATACTAGATCAGGAATGGCTTTCAAAAAGGGAAATTTAATAAGTGAAAAGTCTCCGGTTCTAAGCCAATAAAATTGTCCAAACTAAGGCACCAAGAAGAAGTTACCTTCATTCAAGAAAGGCCGATGGGTCAGGAACACCTGTCAGCTGGGTAGTCACATAGCTGGCGTGTGCTGGTCCCTTGCTCCTGGGCTCCATTGCTTTCAGTCACTGTTCCTTTGGGGGTTCCTCACTTAGCTTCTCCAGGACTGGCCTCCAGTTCTTGGCTTCCCTTGGCTCTCTCCAGGTTCTGGCTTGCTTAAAATTACATGGTGATGTCTGCTGGGCTCCAAGCATTTCCAAACATCCATGTCTCTGTTCTCCAAGCATCTACATCTGCTCTCTCTGTTGGCTCTGAGGCTTCTGTCATTTCTGACTCTCTCTAAAATGTTTCCTCTTTTAAAGGATTCCAGCAAACTAATCAAGGCCCATCTGGAATGGGTGGAGTCACATCTCCAGCTAATCAAGAGATCACACCCACAATTGTGCACGCCACATCTTTGTGGAGATAATCTAATCAAAAGTTTCCAACCTACAGTATTGAATTAGGATTAAAAGAAAGGGCTGCCTCCACAAGATTGAATCAGATTAAAACATGGCTTTTCTGGGATACATAATACTTTCATCCTGGCACAATATTCAGGGCTGAAAGTTTCCCTGGCAATGTGGGAGATGACTTCCAGGGTTGAGCCCGGCCCTGGTACCATGGGATTAACAATGCCTTCCTGATCAAAAGGGGGAATAATGTAACAAAATAAGATATCTGTAGCTAAGAGTGTTCAAATAGAGTCAAGAGGCTATTCTGGAGGCTACTCTTATGCAAGTTTCAACTAGATATTGTTTATTACGACGGTTTGCCAACCCCCAACCAAAACCATTCCTCTTAACCCTAGAGAACACCTTGGGCTCTATCTGAAATTCTACAAAAGTTTCATGCACTAAGTTTACTTTCCAGAAACCTATAACCTTCAGATGGTTCCTAGGCCAGGTAAGTCCTGAAATCCAGAGGGCCAGCCTCTCCAAGAACATCAAGTAGTTCCACCCCCCTATCCCATATTGTTGACACCCCTTTCCAACATGAAAAACTGAGAATGGGCATAGCCCAAATATCACTAAAGATTGGGAGGAGGATCAAAGGAAGAAGATTATATTGATATTTCTTTTAGTCTCCAATGTTTTAGAACAACTAGAAGGAAAAATCTGAAATTGTAGAACTGTAACCCATACCAAACACTGAAATTTGTTCTATAACTACTTGTTATAGTATACTTCGAAATTTATTCCTTTTTTGTGAATCAGTTATACTTCACAATAAAAAATGTTTAAAAAATCAATCCCCTTCCTTTTCTCTTAAACATTTAATCCTTTTCTCTATCTTTTCATGTCCTTGGAATTTACCAGGTGAGTTTAATTCTACTCTGAACTCAAACATCAATTATGCAAATAAAAACAAATTAATGGGTGGGCCACGGTGGCTCAGCAGGCAGAGTTCTTGGCTACCATACCGGAGACCAGAGTTCGATTCTGAGTGCTTGCCCATGCAAAAAGAAAATTAGTTGTTTTCACTACAATGCTCTTTAGAAGGGTTCATTATGCACAAGGAATCCAGCATCTCCTAAACACTCCAACAAATATAGTACTTTCCATAGCAACTTAACAAATGCAAGTCTTTGGCAACACAGTTTTCAAGGTTGCTTGGTTATTGTCCAAATTTGTGACAGATTTACTGTCTAGAGAATTTTGTGACTGTGCAGTCATTGGCCATACAACATCATGGTTATTGTTAAATGACAGAAAGCCTACAGTCTTCTGTCATTTAACAGAAGACAGAAGACAGAAGACTACGACTAAATCCACAGTTTTTATCAGCAGGCACGTTAGCGTTTTCTATAAACTCAATTAGCTCTATGCCTTGGGGTGTTTATCAGACACGACAGGGCTATTCACATAAGCAGCGGAGCTTTTGATCATCTTCACACTGCTCTAAGACAACGGCTCCTTCTCTGTTTCTTAAGGACGCAGCTACCTTAAGGAAAATTAAGGAATCAAACTATTATGGTCTACTCTAGCTCTCCTGTATATGATTCCATAACCACCTAAGTTCAAATAGCTTATTAGTCTTGCAAACTTTTGCTGATTTGTTAACATTACCAGAAAACTGCTTGCTTCTGGGGAAGCCAATAGATAATGCTTTAGATGTTGCTTTCCAATTTCTATTTTCCATTTCAAATTAGAATTTCAAAGGGCCATTATATGAAAAAAAAAAAAACTCATAGGCTCTCTGTGTGCTTTGAAAGAACACTTGTGTGAAAAGCAAAAAAAAATATATCAACCATCAACCATTTTGTTTGCATTATATCAGATATCAGATTATCTATAATTATTTGATTTTTTTACTTTAAATCTGATGTTCGGCACCATGTAATTACAGCTTTCTGCTGCTGTAATGTTCACTGTTAGTGTATGGAAGTAGAATGAAAAATCATGACTGTGCAAATTTTATAAAATTTTTGTGTAAAATTATACTGAAGGTAAATTACAATAAAATGTACTTCAGTGTAAAATCATTCTATATCTCTTTCTTAAAAGTGTTACATAATCAGTGGTCATAATGAAAGGACATCTCAACAAACTGAGGTAAGTCCTAGCATAGAGAGCTAACTGACGCTGCAGCCCTGGGACTAGCAATGTAAGTAGGGCCTCACTTGTCCTTCACTAAACCTCCCCAAGAATACACTCATTTTTCAAGCTGTTTACTCTTTTGTGTCTCCCGTACATTCTGCTGCCTCTTCTCTTGTCAAATCCTGGGAACCATCTTGTCTGGCTACTACACTTTGTCTTTCAAAGGAAGGTGGCTTCATAGAAAACTCTGACACCTTCGGCCACCGTGCTCTCGGCAGAGTTGCTTAATGCGTCCTCATGTGTGTAAAATAGGAGTGGTATTGACTATCTCAGAACTTTGTATTAAAGAACTGAGATGGAATGCATGGAGTGCACAGGGGCACCAGCTCCTAGCAGGCACCTGGTATCATCCTCGGTTTCAGCCCAGACCTTGGATTTCTGTAATTCTGGAAGTTCAGAAGTGGAATTCACCCTAACTTACTGCAAGCACGTATCACCCAGTAACTAAAAGTCACAACTCACAAAGTTCAGACACGTCTGCAGGTGGTTTCACACTTCTCAAAAGGATCAACACTGATGAAGAAAATAGTGGCTTTTTGAAATCCCCACTGCTGTTTCAGCTCGCATTGGTCATTTCCTGGATGACTTGGTTTCTCCAGCTCTCAGAGTGGACAATGGCATGAGCAGAACAACCGCTGACAGAACATGACGTAATGTACATAAAGTGGGTAAGACACAAACAGCCAATCAAAAGTGGCTATTTTTATTTTCACTGCATTCCTATCTGGCAAACATTTTAGATGTAAATAATTTATTGTATTTTTTTGTTTAACTTAAGCTTATATTCCTTTAAATTCAGACAAATGTAACTTGAGACAACATGCATGTGTATTATGCAGCTATAAAGAGAGAGGCACATATTGCAAAAAGTAATGATCGCTATATAATTTAATTTTCAAATTAAAATATTGAAATTAATTTCCAGACTATTGGAGAGATAGGTTCACAGTTTATGAGAGAGCCTGATTTCCATTAATCTATTCTCAACCCCTGCATTTAATGGTCAGGTACTATCAGCTTAACTGACTTATAAAATTAATGGAAATGTTAATGAATCACTGCTACTGGACGTTTTCCAAGGTGCAATAAATGTATTTGTAACATATTAATGCTACATATAAATAGGTAACAGCAATTAGGATTAAATATATACTTATACATAGAAATGTAATTTTGTTATTCACGTAATTTAGGACTAAAACAGAACTAAGAGGACACTAAATAAAATAATGGCTATAATATGAACCATTAAAAGCAATATAATTAGAATATCCCCCTCACTGAGAGTGTAGACTTTGCAAATTCAAGTTAGTATAAATTCATTACCACATTTGTTTCATTAGAGGGTCCAAAAGAGGAGCTTTTCCCTTCTATGTAATGGTTTCCATTTCCTAAGCTTAAAATCAGCAAACTCTTTTCAAGAAAACAATCAACAGATCAAGGATTTCATGATCTCTTCTTGGACAGGAAATACTTGGAAGACAATTCCTCTAGGCATAGGACTGGTACCTGCTACGTGTGCCATAAAAAGGCAGTATGCCACCATTGTGAGCATGTTTCATTGCTACTATGCAGCATTTAAACATTTCTAAATTATTTTTCTTGGATAGGAAAGCTAAGTCCCACAAAAACAGTATGTTGAACCAGTGGGCACCCCACTGCTGGTGGGTGGTCCCAGGCAGCCACCCTGGAAGACAGTGTGCCGTTCCCCAGGAAACAGCCAGAACGAGTGAAGAGGTGATCACAGGTCTCTGCCACAGCCCTGCTGTGCCCAGCCGGCTGTACCAGCAACCCTGGCCTGTCTTGCTAAGCCACCTCGCCACTGCGGTTTGTGAGACAATGGTAGCCTATCTGCAGGGAAACTTCTTTACCAGTTCTGCAGAATTATGACATCTAAATAGGCTGGGAATCTTTTATTCCAAAATCCCATCATTAGATACAATAATCAAGTTAGAGACTTAAAACAGAATAATCACGCACTTATTCACCCATGAAAACTTCAGTGTACCCTACCATCTCTGGGCACCAAACTGAGGATTAATAGATGGAAAGGCATGGGCCTTGCCTTTTGGAAGCTTGTAGCTTTGGATGGTGAGCAAATTGCTAGAAGTTGCAAGTAAAATATCTCGAATGCTAAAAAAAAAGTTATTTAGAAGATATATATGCTCTTGGAAGGCTTCACAGCAAGGAAAATTTGATCTCATTCTTGAAGGATGAAAGATTTATCAGGTAGGGAAAAAACAAGGTCATTTTTGGAAGAGAGAAAAGCAAAAGATAGGAATCATCAAAGTGTGTGCAGACTTGGAGGACACGGCTTGGCGGGGAGGTGGGGGGCACTGGAATCCCATATCAACCAGTGGAGATAATTCTGTACCTCTGCACAATCTCTGCCATCAGATACATTCACTGATTCATTTTCGAAGCTTTATTGAATGCCAACTCTGTGCTAGGAAGTGGATTTAAGACATTTGCACTGTTTTTTGTTTTTTGTTTACATTTTTATTTTGAAATAAATTCAGAATAAAATAGATTCACAGGAAAGTTGCAAAGACAGTACAGAATTTCTTTACAATACTCACCAGATTACCCTGATTTTACCATCTTACATGCACATGGTTCATCAATTAAAACTAAGACATTAATAATGGAAAAATACCATTGGCTGGACTGCTGCTCTATTTGCATTTTGCTATTTCTGTCCTCAAATATTCTTACTCTCTTCCAGCACCCGTCCAAGGGTTCCATGCTGAGTCTAGGCATCTAGAATCCTTCGTGACCTCGAATCTGTGACAATTTCTCAACACTTCGCTGCCATTCAGGACCTGGACACTTGAAGAAACCTGGTCAGTTATATTGCAGCAGGCCCCTCAATTTAGGTTTGATTTGTTACTCAGCTTAGTTACTGCCACCTGAGCTTCGAGGGTCATTTCAGATATCACTTACCCTGGAAGAATTTCCTGTCCCTCTCCAGCTCTAGTCTTTAGCCAGGATAAGGGAGGATTTCCACTTCCATTCCCTGCCTCTAGAGTCCTGCACTTGTCCGAGCACATACATTCTCTGGGCATTTTAGACTTCCCTTGTTCTCACTGATGTTCTCTCCCCCCACCCCCTACACCATACTCTCCTTTACCACAGGGACTTCTCTGCTGACCCCTGTGCCCCCTTAACCTGCACCATAATAATTGCTCTGTTTTGTCAAGTAAATGAGCAGATGTTCACAAGAGTAGGTGGATATTATGTATTACTTGGGTTAAAAGCAATATGTATTAAAAAAACTCAAAGCTAAGAAGAGACATTCCAATGCAGAATCACCTGGAAAACTAAAGTGATTAAACTCATGAGGATAAACAGGTGGTTGTGATAATTAGGTTCAGGTGTCAACTTGACCAAGTGATGGTGCCGAGTTCTGTTGCTGTGGACTTAAATCATCAACATGTGCAATGCACCTATGGCTGATTCCATCCGCAGTCGGCTAAGAGGAGTGCCCTCCACAATGAGGGATGTTTAATTTAACTTAGCTGGAGGCATAAAAGGAGAAGTCAGAAGAGAGAGGGCAGCTCAGCACAGCTCAGCTCAGCGCTCAGAGCCAACAGACCCAGATGTTTGGAGATACAGAGGGGAAATGCCCCAGGGAAAGCTGTTGGAACACAGAAGCCATGATTGAAGGCTAGCAGATATTGCCATGTGCCTTCCCATGTGACAGAGAAACTGTAAATTTATAACTAAATACATCTCCTTTATAAAAGTCAGTCCTTCTCTGGTGTATTACATTCTGGCAGCTTTAGCAAACTAAGACAGACTTGTACCAGAGAAATGGGGTACTGCTGCATTTACAAATACCAAATATGTTGGAATGGCTTTTTAAATGGATAAGGGGAGGATTCTGAAGGAGTTGTATGGAGGCTGATAGAGAAAGCCTAAGTTGCTTGGAAAACACAGTTGGTAGAAATATGAACTCTAAAGATACTTCTATTTAAACCTTAGACAGGAATGAGGAATGTATCATTACAAATTGGAAGGAGGGTGACCTTCATTTTAATATGAGAGAGAATTCGGTAAACCTGAGTCCTCATGCTGGATGGAAGGGAGAATTTGAATGCAATGATCTGGGATATATGGCTGAGGAGATTTCCAAACTAAATGTGGAAAATGCAACATAGTTTCTCCTTGCAACTTATAGTAAAATGCAACAGGAAAGGAATACATAAGCTGAGAACTGAACTTTTAGGTACAAAGAAACCAGAAACTGATGGTCTGGAAAATTCTGGGCTTTCAGAAATTGAGACCCCAGAAAATAGTGCCCCATGTGAGGATTTAACTAAACATGGATCCAGTCAACCATTACAAGACAAACTAGGATTAGAGATGGAGTTAACCAGAAAGGATTTGTGGAAAGTCCTATTGTCTGATGGCTTTGATCCTTGAATTCTACCTGCCAAGCCAACACGCTTATTGCAAGACCTGTATAAATGGAACCACTGCCAGTTTGGAGTAAAAGGGACAGACTGAAGGAAAAATAACCTCAGAAGCAAAACTGTGAAAACTTAAGTTTGAAGCCAAGAAACCTTGGGCCAGAAGAGCAGATCCACCCATGCATGAGGAGGGGGTGTGCTCACCCCAGAGGCAGAGACAGTTCTTCCACTCGATGTCCAGTGCCCCAAGCATATTCCCCAGAGACTGGGGCAGCCTGGCTACAGCCCCATTGTTCTGAAGGGGTGGAGCATGTGCTTTGGAGATGGCAGAGAATCTGGGTGCCACCCAGATGCTTGAGGAGGTTGGGATGAGAAGGTGGTCTCCCCCAAGTTCCAAAATGTGGAGAAGCAGAGCCACTTGGACAGGCCATTGTAGAGGGTGGGACTGCTGCTTTCTAAAGCCCTGAGGCTGAATGACTCTCCAACTTTGAAAACTGATGGACTTTGCCTTGCTGGTTTTTGGAGTTGTTTAGGTCCAGTGACCCCTGTTTTCCTTTCCATTTCTTATGGCACAGGCATCAATAATCTTATGACTGTTCCTTCTTTGTATATTGGAAGCAGATAACTTGCTCTAAGTTCACAGGTCCACAAGAGAACTTTTGCCTTAGGACGGATCATGCCTACTGACTTTGATGAGATTTTGTACTATTTTTGAGTTGGTATTATATTTGTTATTATTACTGAAATGGTTAAGGCTTTTGTGACGTTATGATAATGAAAGTATTTTGTGGAAAGATTTAGTGCATTGCATGTAGGACAGATGAAAACTGTTAGTCAAAAAATATGTCTATTATTGTTTTTCATTTAGAGATTATGTAGGGTTTAAGGTGATGTGTATAGTTGCCATGCTGACATAGGGTGGACACTGTGATAGTTAAGCTCTGGTGTCAATCTGGCCAAGTGATAGTGCCCATTTGTTCCTTGGCTGTGGACTTTAAGCATCAATGTGTGAAATTCATCTACGGCTGATTACATCTGTGGTCAGCTAAGGGGAGTGCCTTCTGCAATGAATGGCATTTAATTTGATTAGCTGGAAACTTAAAAGAAGTCAGAAGAAAGAGAAGCAGCTCAGCAGAGCTCAGCTTAGTGCTCAGATCTGACAAAGGCTCAGACGTTTGGTGATGCAGAGAGGAAGTGCCCTGGGGAAAGCAAGTTGAACCCAGAAGCCAGGAGAGAGCCAATGGACATCACCGCGTGCCTTCCCATGTGACAGAGGAACCCAGATGAACACCAGCTGCCTTTCCTCAGAAGAACTACAAGTTTGTAACTAAATAAATCCCCTTCATAAAAGCCAGTCCACTAGGTGGATTGCATTCTGGTAGCTTTAGCAAACTAAAACAGTGACCAAAAGCAGAATTCAGAATTCATCAGAAATACCGCATTTTGCCACATCTACCAAAGCTATGCCCCAAGTTCCTAGAGGCCTGAAGCTCCTTTGCCATCGGTGCTTGATGTCCCAGATGCTACAGGCATAGGACAGAGGGGCGTGCTGGCCTGTGAGAGGCCCAAAGAGTGTCCCACAAAGGAAGAATTCAGCAGGCAGCTTGTGGTCAGGAAGACGTCGCTGTGCTGAGGGGGGTGGGAAGCATATTCTGCATGTATGAAAACGTGCTGCCATTGCACTTGAAGTGAACAATGCATTAGCCTTTCATTTATTTGTTCAGTAAGTGTGTACTGAGCGGCTGGAGGTTATCAGAGGCTGTGCCATGTGCTGAGAATGCCTCAGCCAGGGAATAAGTCAGACATGGTCTCTGCTTTTATGGCACTTACAATTTACTGAAAGGGAGGCGGAAACAGGACAGATATAACAAGGTAACTGTAAAAATTATGAGGACAGGCAGATAAATAAAATAAGGGATGTGACACCAGAGACCTGCCCTGTTCCTCTGTCGGGGAATTCGCAGGCTCTGCAGGAGAGGGAGCTGCCCAGCCCGGGAGGGAGGCAGCGCTGCAGCCCCAGGGCTGGGGGGACTGTGGGGACCGGAGGAGCCGGGGGGGGGGGGGGGGGGGGGGGGGGGGGGGGGGGGGGGGGGGGGGAGGATTATGGTGGCTAGGAGTCTGTGGGAGCTGCAGGGGCTGCAGGGACGGGTGGGGCTGGGGGCTGGGTGTGGGCTGGTCCTGTCCCGGTGCAGAGAGGGGCCAGCGAGGCCTGTGCAGGGGGCCGGAAAAGGCCATCTGGATGCTCGCTTCGTGGACGCCAGACCAGGCACCTTCCAGCTCCTGAAGACCTCAGGTGAGGAGTGGAGAGGTCAGGAACCAAACACAAAACCTCCTGCGAAGTTCAATCCAGACACGAGGTCCCGAGGTTTAAGAAACTCTTCCCGTTCTAGGAAGCAGGCACTGGCTGATGAAGGGATCTGGCTTATTTCTCAGGAAGGATGGAGGTCAGGGCACAAACACGCACAGGCACTCAGGAAGCTCTGCAGACGCTCGCGTTTCCTTCTCCAGGGTCCCAGGCAGCGCAGCCAGAGCAGAGGTCCTACAGCCAGTAAGAGGGTGGACACTCCACCACTTTATTTTTCAATCAGAAATGAAAAAAAAAAAAAGCCTATGAAAAGCAGAGACCTGTACTTATTTAATGACAAAAGAAGTTTGATGACAAACTTAAAAAGGGGCATTATTTTTGTAGGGAAATATCCGACAAAGGTTTACATTGTTTTTTGTAGGTTACAAACACTTCTCTAAATGTTGTTTGTGAATCTAAAATAATATTAAAGTTTTTAAGTCCTTAAAATTAAGTAAAATTAACATTTGAAATTTGAAAAACCACAAAGTGAATAACGAATGTATATATAACTCTACTATGGACATAATGCCTCTCTCTTGCAGTGTTTTTTGTTTTTGTTTTTTTTGGGGGGGTGCATGGTCTGGGAATCGAACCCAGGTCTCCTGCATGGAAGGTGAGCATATTCTACCACTGAACCACTGTGTACCCCAGTGTTTTTACATATATGATTTTTTTCACACAATCCCAGGAGAAAGGATACCATTCCAGAGGTGAGGAAAAAGGTTTGGGAGCAGTGTTTCCAAATGACTCCACTTGTAAAGGCATAGAAAAGATAACTGAAATATTTCCACAAGGACTTTTCCTAATAACTCAGAACTGTTTTAACTCATTCTAGATGAGAAATTATTATATGCATGTCTTAATTGTCAAAAATTGCCTTGATAGTCACAATCTGTTGATGGTTTTATATAGTATGGATTTTTATAAATACATTAGAACAGATCGTAGAATTTCAGAACCAGAAGGTAACATACTGATCTACTTTTTCAACCTCCTCAGAATACTATTTGTGTGAAATAACTCAGATCCCTCATTTAGCTCTACCGCAAATGTTTTGTAGTGTTTGCATTATGCGAGGTAATGCACACACCGTCCAGTGATTTTTATTGTCATCGGAGCAGGAAGCCTCTTCTTTGGTCTCTGTATAACTTGATGATGATCACCGCTGTCAGTACAAACATGCCACTGGCCACCTATTTCCATGTTAAATCAGCAGCAAACCACACATCCACTTAGGACACAATAAAGAAAATATCCCTGCGGTGCATTGCATACACACCTTGTCTCCTCTACGGCAATGCCTTCCAGGGGACTGCTGAATTAGTGAGTGGTATCTACTCCTTTGAACATCCACCAGAATCTTCCTTTCCATTCACAGCAGTGTGGTTATGTGGAAAGACCCTCCAGCAGGCCCAAGTCCCAGCGCCGGGCTGGGGAGCGAGTTCCTCTCAACAGGCTCTGCCCTTGAGGGGTCGCTCCTTTGCAGTCATCCTCCTCACCATTTCCTAAGGACACGCATTTCTAGCTGGGAGTCAGGATAGTGGTAAAGAAGTCTGGAATTCCTAATGTAACTCCAACTTTTTGGAACCAGTGCCTTAAAATTTTGCTGTCAAGAGTCCTGAAGTTTATAATTCATAATGAACAGCATCATAACAAATCAGAGGAGCGGACCCAAAGCCCACTCAGAGGCCCTGAGAATGAAACCTTTTGGGGAGCCCTGAGGTGCGGGGCGCTTCTTGATGCTAAGCATGAACCCTAAAGGCTCCTGCACCCAGACTCCACCTAGGCTCTGTCCTTGGCTTCCTGATGCTACACCTGGTGGGGGGGGGGGGTACTCGGGAACACCAGGACATGTATTCTACAAGAGGCTGGGGTTCTCAGTCTCGATTCCCAGGGAACTGTCCAACGAAGATTGCACGTGCAATACCAGCTATGAAAGAACTGCAGTGAAGTAGTTTAAATCAGTTACATCACCTCAGACACTCTACGACAAATTACACCACCATAGACGATAACTTCTTACCCTTCTCTTTCTCCATATTTCATTAAGGCTGCAAACTGAGCCATGCTCATCTTTCTCTACCCTCTCTCCCTCTCCCAATCCCTTTATGTATTTATTTGTTTATCTATTTCATAACTTAATTCATTTATTTATAACCAAATATATTTAGATTATGCAGTATATACTTAAATGCATCTATTTTATCTGTATCTAACTTTATCTATGTATTTATATTTGCTACAACAATCTCCACAGGCCTTGGGATCCTTCCTAGTTGCTCTCTACAATGATAACTAGATCTAAACCTACCCAAAAGAGCTGCTGGCTCTTATGCAAGGGTTGCATTTGAACACTGAGGTTGGAACCTTGTCAGAAGCAATCGATACCCTAAAGGTGGATGTTTTGAAGTGTCACAGTTTTCAGCTTGTCAGAAAAATCAGCATCATCAATTTCAGTATCTCTTTTTATGAAAAAATAAATGAGTACCATGATACCATTTAAAATATTACCAACCCTTAGAGGGTAAAAATCCTGGGTCCCTCTTCCTGTCTCATACTTGCCTCATTATGGAAAGCTGCTCAGGGTGCCCTATAAAGTAAGGGGAATAAATAGTCTTTTATTATCCCAATAGATTTCCAATGCATAGTCATATTAAAGAGAGGCTAACGAGATTTCAAAATTTCTCTGTCCTTCCAGGATGAGTCATGGCCACTCATTTCGTTTGTGTCAGTTCTCTTTCTGCACTAAAGAGAAATGTTTTAAAGAAGAAAAAAACCCACCTAGCCTAGGGTGATTAATGAAAGGCTTAGAAAAACCTTTGAAGCCATATTTTGAGATCTCCAATTAAGTGATATACACTTAGGTAAGCAAATTGTTTATGTGCAAATGTGCAAAATTTACTCATATCCAAAAGAAAATTTTTGCAGTCTTTGGTCCTAGAGATGCTGTCAATTCTCAGATAACAGACCCCTTTTGCTCTAACAGGTGTTAAAAGGCAATGTCTTTCTCACATTTATCTCCTTTCTCCTGCTGCTATTTATTTGGCACATTTTTCTAAATTATGCTCTCTTGCTTCAGAATTCAAAGGAAGAAGTGAAAACGGCTATGAAGAAAATAATGTTCTCTGCATACAAAGCCATGCTTCCAAATTATGATCTCAGTGCTACATCTAAAAGGTTCCCTGTAATAACAAAGGACAAAGACCCTTAAAAGGCTCTTTAATAAAATGGAAAAGAAAATGAAGGTGTCTGCAGGCCTGTCTCAGGAAATTACACACACACACATATATATACGATTTGAATCACTGAGAGTGAAGGAAATGGTTACTAGTATCATGACTAATATAGAAAAAAAGAGGGGTGCACCATAGTCCCAAATAAATAACTGGAGAGCTCATTATACTTGCGACCAAGGGCTTGGGAAGACATTTGGTGGATCCTGTGATGTACTGCCCAGATGTCCCTTGAGCCTTACTGCCTAGCTACTGGAAGTGTGGTCAGGAGACAGTTTTTAGATGCCAGATGCTTCAGGGATTGCCTCAGCTGTGGAGATTCACCTCCTGCAAGGAGGCACCCTTTTGCGTGAGGGAACATCAATGACCTTGATGCAAGAGTGTGAAGTCCAGCCACCTAGCCCAAACTCAAGTCCATCTGAGCAGTCATGGTACCGCCAGCACTATGGGCCTGCGACACAGCTCAACATCTCCCTCTTGGCAACCTTGCTTCCTGCATGTCTCTTTCCCAGAGGTGGATTCCGAAGTCACTCCTAATGCACATCTAGCATGCCAAACTCCACCAGAGTCTATACAGGGAACTCAACCTGCCACAGACATACCCAGGCTGGATAAGTTACCATTTAGAGTTTTATTTGTTTATTAAATTTTAGAGCTATACAATTTTGTATTATGGCAAAGAGGGTGGACAACTTCAGAATATAAAATGCTTGTTTTTATTATCAGGCAACCATTTTATCTAACATTAATTAAAGATAATAAAGAGGCTTTGGTGAAGGATTTAATATTTTTGTCCTGACTTCCCCTTAGCTCTAAATGAGCTGTTAGAGTCACACCATCAGTGTACAGGGCTCAGGACAGGATTGACAGACGATGGGTTTTCAATTCCTGGAAGATTTGAAGGCCTTACTTACAAAGGTAAATATCAGAATAACCAAATACATGATAAATAGTTTAGATTCTCCAACATAGCTGAAAGAAAAAGGTCTTTCTTATGTTGCTACATATCTAATTTTTGTATCCTAATTAGATGGGTTTTTTTTAACGAATCATTTAGAGGAAATTACAATTAATTATATCATTGTCTAGAAAATAACATATTCTGATGAAAAAAAATTATCAAGAACCTCACTTCAGTAATAAAGCTGCTGGATGGTTTTTACCACTAAGATAATCCATTAAACAAAACTCCACGTAGAAAATTCAAGAAGCAACGTGTCTCAAGCAGGCACAGTCAAAGATGCTAGAACAGGGCGACACGCTGACCCAGTTCACGGTTTGAACAGGATCCCACTGAAGGGCAGAGGTAGCGAAAGGGAAGGACTAGGTTCTCAATTAAAGCAACCGGCAAAATGCAGGCCAAATCCCATGGCTCCAAACTGATGAGCGAAAGCTCAGGACAGTTCACGCATAGAGAACCTGACGTGAGAGGGCACGTCCTCTACCTTGTTACAGCCTGAGCACGTGTGGGCCCTGAGAAGTCGCCATGAGACAGACGCAGGGCTTGAGGCTCCAGAGCATCTAATATTCCAGCTCTCACGTTAATGGCTGCAGCAATTGCTGAGCAGGGTTTTCAGGACTCACAACTGAAGCAAACTATGTCTGGGTGTTAACTCCCTAACAACTTTCGGAATTTATATGCATTTGAGAATCTTCCCGTCAAATGAATTTCTGTAATGCCAGCAAATCTCTCAGCATGCCTTTGCCACAACTTCGCAAAGGAAACAACACAAAAACAGCCAATTCCAATCCATTACTTGAGGGTAACAGTGTTTTCCACTCTGGTTTTTAAAAGAAAAACATTTGAAATTTAAATTAGGTTACGATGTTACTTGAAAATTAAGAATCTTGCCTTATTACACCTGAGTCTATTTTGGTGAAACCAAATATTTTGAAATAGTTTATGAATTAAGATTTGATGTTATTGGATTATGATTTCCCCTTTACATACCCAAAATAATATTAAAATTGTATGTTTTCAGGGTGCATGAGGGGGTTCAATGGTAGAATACTCACCTTCTATGCGGAAGACCTGGGTTTAATTCCCAGACCATGCAGCACCACCACCAACCCCAAAAAAGAAAAAAAAAATGTATGTTTTATTAACACTTTTCTATAATATTCTCAATATTTTGGAATTTGTAATTTTTCAATATTGTCAATTGGCAGATATAAAAAGATTCCTCTCCCACTGACAAGATATTATACTATTTGTTGTATTAGCAAAGATAAGAGAGGAAATATTTCTTTTTGGAAACAATGCTAGTTAGAAAACAGTGGAACATCTCTAAAATACTGAAATTGAAAAAACACTACGAATCTAAAATTTTATACTCAGCTAAAATACCTTTTAAAACAAAGGTGATTTGACCACAATGGAATGAAATTCGAAATCAGTATGAGGAGAAAATTTGAGAAATTCACACATGTATAATTTAAACAACATGTTCCTAAGTAATGAATAGTCAAAGAAGAAATCACAAGAGAAATTAAAAAATACTATGAGATGTATGAAAAACAAACAAAAAGAAACTTATCAAAACCCATGAGATATATATAAGACAATGCTTAGTTGGGGAAACATATGCAAATGCCTATATTGAAAAAGAAGAAAGATCTCATATCAATAATCTAAACTTTTACCTTAAATGAAAAAATATATGAGCAAATGAAATCCAAAATGGGAATAAAGAAAGGAAATAAGAAAGAGTATAGTGGACATGAGTGAAATGGACAATAGAAAACAAAATAGAGGAAATCAGCAAAATCAAAAGTTGGTTATTTGAAAAAATTAGCAAAAATGGCAGTTTTAGCTACAATGAATAAGAATAAAAGAGGGAGAATTCAAGTGATAAAAATCAGGAATGAAAAAGGATCTTTTGATCTTTTGGAAATAAATACACACACACACACACATCTTATTTATTTATATAACAATTTGCATGCCAAGACATTAGATAACTTGGATGAAATGGAAAAATTTCTAGAAAGATGCAAATTGCCAAAACTGACTCAAGAAGAAACAGAATGTCAGAACAGATTTATAATAAGGATTAAATTAGTAAAAAACAGAGAAAATATTTCTACCAACAAAAGTTCATGCCCTGATGGTTTTACTGGTGAATTTTATAAAATAAACATTTAAAGAAGAATTAATTTCAATCCTTAACAAACTTTTCCAAAAATAAAAGACTATAGGATAGAACAAGTCTTACCTAATCTTCTGAAAGTAGTATTACCCTGATACCAAAACCAGACAGAGAAATCACATGAAAGGACAACTACAGGTCAATGTCCCTTATGAATAGGGATGCAACATTTCTCAACAAAATAAAGCACACCAAACCCAGTAACATAAAAAAAGAATTATCCACTTAGTGAGATTTATTTGAGGAATGCAAAGGTGCTTCAACACATATCAATCAATCAACACTACACATCATATTAATAAAGGACAAAACCCAAGTGATGCACTAAAAAAAGCATTTGACAAAATCCAACAGCATTCCATGATGAAAACACTTAAACTAGTAATAGAGGAACTTCCTCAATCTGATAATAGCCTCTCTGAAAATCTACAGCTAAACTCTCTAATAGTGAATCGCAAAGCCCTTTCCCCCTAAGGTCAGAAATCAGATGAAGGGCGCCCACTCTTGCCACTTCTATTCAACACGGCACTAGAATTCTATCCTTGGAAATCAGACCAGAGAAAAGAAATAAAAGTCATCCAAATTGGAAAGATAGAAGTAAAATTATCCCCATTTCCAAATGACGTAACCTTTCCTACTTGGATAAATAATAAAGACTCATAAAATTTATAATTAAATTTATGTATGCAGAAAATCATAAGGAAGCCACAAAATTTCTGTTATGGCCAATAAACAAGTTCAGTTGCGCTGTAGGTTACAACATCAGTATAGAAAAATCAATTGTATTTACATACACTGGCAATAAACAGTTCAAAAATGATATTGAAACAATTTCATTTATAATGGCATCAAAAATAATAAAATATTTAGGTGTAAGTTTAACAAAAGAAGTTTAAGACCTTTGGGTGGTCTAATTGACGTTATTGTCAATGGAACACAAATTAGTGAACATCTCTATTAAAACAGCATAATTAGTAAAAAAAATAACATAATTAGTGTTTCTGAAAATGAAATTTAAAAAATTAGAATAAAGACATAATAATGATAAATTTTATGGGTCTTTATTACTTATCCACATATCATTGGCCCAACAAAAGGGCTTAGGCCATTAACAAATATAGTTGTCATTGTTATGTAGCTGACTTAATTATATAAAAATAAATTTACATATATTTTTCTACTTATCATTATTAAAGTATTTTCTTTAGGTAGGATGTTAGAACATATATAATTTTATTAATTTTTTTGTTAGAGAAGTTGCAGATATACAGGAATATCATGCATAACATCTATAAAATATGGAGCTCCCATTTACTACCCTAATATGAACACCTTGCATTGGTGAGGTATATTTGTTATAGCACATGAATAAAACACTTTTACAGTTATACTATTAAGTCCAGTGCATCACTTACAATAGGGTTTATTGCATTGTACAAATCTGTTTTCATTTTAATTTTCATTCTAGTAACATATATAACCTAAATTTCCCCTTTTACCCCCATTCTCGTATGTAATTCAGTGTCATTAATTACATTTATAACGTTGTACTCCCATTACCACCATCCATTTCCAAAATGTTGCAATCAGCCACAATAGAAATTAGGTACAAATTAAGCATTAACTACCCATCCCTCCCCTAAAACCAGCCCCTGATAACCTGTATTGTAGACTCTGACTCTAGGAGTTTGTTTTTTCTAATTCTTTTGTGTCAGTGACATCATACAATAGCTGTCCTTTAGTGTCTGGCTTATTTCACTTAACATAATGTCTTCAAGTTTTACACAGGTTGTTCCATAAATCAGAACTTCATTCCTTTTTAACGCTGCATAATTCCATTTTATGTATATACCATGTTTTGTTTATCCATTCATCAGTGGATCAACACTTGGGTTGCATCCATCAATTGTGAATTATGCCACTACGAACACTGGTGTGCAAATATCTGTTCACCTCCTTGCTTTCAATTTTGAATTGAATATGTACCTAATAGCAGGGTTGCCAGGTCATACGGTAGTTCTAATTTTAGCTTTCTGTGGAACTGCCAAACCGTCTTCCACAGCAGCTGCACCAGTTCACATTCCCACCAGAAGTGAATGTGTTCCTATTTCTCCACATGCTCCCAACACTTGTAATTTTCTGGTTTTTTTAAATTTTTTTTGTAACACTCACCATTTTAGTGGGAGTGAAACATTATCTCATTGTAGCTTTGATTTGCATTTTCCTAACAGTGACACTGAGCATCTTCTCAAGTACTTTTTAGCCATTTGTATATCTTCTTTGAGGAGATGTCTAGTCAAGCCTTTAGCTCATTTTTCAGTTGGGTTTAATTTGGCCTTTTTATTGCTGAGTTGTAAGCTTATTTTTGTATTCTGGATATTAAATCTTTACTGTATATGCAGCTTTGAAATATTTACTCCCACTAAGTAAGTTATTTCACTTTTGTAATAAAGTCTTTTGATGCACAAAAGTTTTTAATTTTGATGGGATCCAATTTATCTATTATTCTTTTGTTGCTTGTGCTTTGGTTCTAAAGTGTAAGAGATCACTGCCTAACACCAGATCCTGAAGATGTTTCCCAATATTTTTCTTCTAGGAGTTTCATAATCCTGGCTCTTATATTTAGATCTTTGATTTATTTTGAGTTAATTTTGTATACAGTGTGAGACAGGGGTCCGCCTTCATTCATTTGCATATGGATATCCAGTTCTCCCAACACCACTTGTTGAAGAGACTATTTTTTCCCCAGGTGAGTGGACAAGGTAGCCTTGTTAACTATCAATCAGTCACAGATGTGAGTGTCTATTTCCGAAATCTCAATTTGATTCCATTGATTTATATGTCCATCTTTGGGCCAATACCTTTCTGTTTGGACCACTGTACTTAGGCAGTAAATTTTAAAGTTTGAAACTGTGAGTCCAACAACTTGGTTCTTCTTTTTTAAGATGGTTTGGTTATTTGGGGTCCCTTACCTTTCCAAATAAATTCGATGACTGCCTTTTCAATTTCAGCAAAACAGACTGCTGAAACGTTGATTGGGAATACATTGAGTTGGTAAATTGTTAGAGTTAGAATTGGCATGTTGAGAATATCCAGTCTTCCCAACCATGAGCGTGGAATGTTCTTCCATTTATTTAGAACTTCTTTGATTTATTTTAGCAAAGTTTTGTAGTTTTCTGTGTATAAGTCCTATATATCCTTGGTTGAATTTATTCAGAGATACCTGATTGTTATAGTTGCTACTGTACATGGATCTTTTAATTCCTCCTCAGATTGCTCATTACTAGTGTACAAAAATACTACTGACTTTTGCTTATTAATTTTGTATTCTGCAAATATGCTAAATTTGTTTATTAGCTTTAATAGCTTGTTACAGATTTTTTTAGACTTTCTATGTGTAGAATTGTGTCACCCAATTTGGATGCCTTATGTTTCTTTTTCTTTCCAAATTGCTCTTGCTATATCTTACAGCACAATATTGAATAGCAATGGTAACAGTGGGTATCTTTGTCTTCTTCCAAATCTTCGAGGGAAGGCTTTCAGGTTTTCACCATTAAGTACGATGTTAGCAGTGGTTTCTTCATTTATCTCATTGAAGAAGTTTCCTTCTATTCCTATTTTTTCCAAGTATTTTTTATCAAGAACGGATAGTGTGTTTTGCCAAATGTCTTTTCTGCATCAATTAAGATGATCATGTATTTTTTCCCTTCATTTTGTTAATTTTGTGTATTACATTAATTGACTTTCTTATGTTGCACAACCCTTGCATACCTGGGATAAATCCTACTTGGTCGTATTTTATAATGCTCTTAATATACTTTTTGATTTGACTTGCAAGTATTTTGTTGAGTATGCTTGCCTCTATATTCAAAAGAGAAATTAATCAGTGATTTTCTTTTCTTATAATATCTTTATCTGGCTGTGGTATTAGGGCAATGTTGGCCTCAAAGAATGATTTAGGTAATGTTCCCTCCTCTTCAATTGTTTGGAAGAGTTTGGATAATGGGTATTAATCCTTCTGGGAATATTTGGTAGAATTTACCTGTGAAGCCCTATGGTCCTGGCCTTTTCTTTGTTGGGAGACTTTCGATTCCTGATTCATTCTCTTGACTTGCAATTGGTCTGTTTAGGTCTTCTATTTCTTCTGGAGTTAGTGCAGGTTGTTGATGTGTTTCTAGGAATTTGTCTATTTTACTTAGGTTGTCTGATTTGTTGGCACACAGTTGGGCATCATATCCTCTAATGAGTAACGTCCTCCCTTTCATTTCTAACTTTATTTCTTGTGAGTCTTCTCTTTTTATCTTTCTCAGTTTAGCTAAAGGTTTGTCAATTTAATTGATCGTTTCAAAAAACCAACTTTTGGTTTTCTTAATGCACTCTACTGTTTTTTTAAAATTCTCTAATTTTAATTCATTTCTGCTCTATTGTTATTTCTTCCTGTTTGCTTGCTCTGGTTGTAGTTTGCTGTTCTTTTTATGGTTCCTTCAGTTGTTCATTTAGGTATTTGATTTTAGCTCTTTCTTCTTTTTTAATGTAAGCATTTAGTACTAGAAATTTCCCCTCAGCCTTGCCTTTGCTGCATTCCATAAGTTTTGATATGATATGTTCTCACTTTCATTCATCTCAAGATATTTACTAATATCCTTTGTAATTTCTTCTTTGACCTAATGACTGTTTGTACGTGTTACCTAACTTCCATATACATGTTGATTTTCCAGTTCTCTGTCTGTTACTGATTTCCAACTTCATTCCAGTATAATCAGAAACGTTGCTTCGTATAATTTCAATCTTTTTAAATTTAATGAAACTTGTTTTGTGACCCAGCATGTGGTAGAACGAGTTCCTGGAGAACAAACCACTTGCACTGGACAAGAATGCATTTCCTACTGTTTGGAGGTGCTATTTTCTGGATATTTCTCTTAGGACTAGTTCATTTATCACATTCATTTTCTCTGCTTCCTTATTATTTTCTGACTAGATAGTCTATCTACTGATGAGAGTGGTGTATTGAAGTCTCCAATAATTATTGTAGAGGTGTCTATTTCACCCATCAGTTTTACCAGTGTTTGCATCATGTATTTTGGGGCACCGTGGTTAGAAGCATAAATATTTATGATTGTTATTTCTTCTTGGTAAATTGGCCTTTTTATTAATATATGGTGTCTTTCTTTGTCTCTCGTAACAGCTTTTGCATTTAAAGTCTGTTTTATCTGATGTTAATAGTGCTACTCCAGCTCAGTTTTGGTTACTGTTTGCATAGATTATCTTTCTCCATACATTCATGTTCCATCTATTTGTGCCTTGGGGTCTAAGAGAAGTCTCGTGTAAACAAAATATAGTTGGATCATGTTTTTAATCCCTTCTGCCATGTTCTGTCTTTTGATTGGAAAATTTAATCCATTAGCATTCATTGTCATTAAGATAAAGGCAGTACTTATTGCAACTGTCTTGTTCTTTGTTTTTTATGTCATGTCTTTTTTTGTCTTTCTTTTCCTTTATTGCAGCCACTTATTCTTTATAGTTTATTTTTTGTGATGTATCTGACTGATTCCTTTCTCATTTCTGTTCTTATGCATTTTAAAAAAAAAATTTGTGGTTACCCTGGGATTTATATAATACAACCTATGTCTACAGTCTAATAATTTAAAAATATACTAACTTAGCTTCATTAGCATACATATTTTCTGCTCCCATATCCCTATGTTTACCCTCTGCATATTGTTTTTTTTTGTGGGAAAATGCTCGAAAGTCAGAATGTTTCCATAACACAGATAATGTGTTATGTGCCAGCACATGATTACCTGCAGAAGGAAACATTCCAGCTTTGTACAGCATGCCTGAGATTTATGTTGACCAGGCAGCTCAGGCAAAAAAAAAAAAAAACCTTAATAGCAATAATGAAAGATATTTTCTGTTTTGAAGCTCCACAATAAATATGATGAGTCCTTGAGACCATCCCATTCCCATCTTTAAATGCTCTCTTGTATTTTGTTTTCTTAAGTTCTGCGTTGCCTTCCATTCAATCTCACCCTTTGCTGAACTAGACTCAGAAGTTTTTGTCCCACATTACCTCTTTATATATTGTATGTCCATTATCAGGATAGATGGCATTTTTCCTCTTTAACTGTATTCTGACTCTTACAGGAATTGAAAAGTAGAATTATATATTGAGGATAAAGTACTACTGAGTTTTGCATTTACCCATTTAGTTACGTTTACTGAAGATCTTCACTTCTTCACACAGATGCAAGCCATTCTCTCCTGTCTTTTCTTTTCAACCTGCAGAACTGCCTTTAGTAAATCATCCAGGACAAGTCTTTAGTTGACAAACTCTCTTAGTTTCTGTTATCTGTGAGAATTTTAAACTCTTCCTTATTTTTGAAGTACAGTTTTACTGGCTAAAGAATTTGGGGCTGGCAATTGTTCTCTTTCTGTACCTTAAATATGTAATACCACTGCCCTCTTGCCTCCACGGTTTTCTGATCAGAAATCGGAACTTAATATTATTGAGGAATCTTTTTATGTGATAACTCACTTTACTCTTGCTGCTTTCAGAATTCTCTCTTTATCTTTGGCATGTGACGTTCTGATTATGTGTCTCAAAGCAGGTTTATTAAGGGTTTATTCTGTCTGAAGTATGTTATGCTTCATGGACATGGATATATATCTTTCATAAGAGTTAGAAAATTTCTGCTGTTATTTCTTCAAACGTTCTTTCTGCCACTTTCTCTTTCTTTTTTCTTTCTGGGACACCCATGATATGTATGTTTGCATGTGCCATGGTGTCACTCAAGTCCCTGAGACACTGCTGCATTTTTTTTATCCTTTTCTATATCTGCTTTAATGACTACGATTTTGATTTTCCTGACTTTTAGTTCCCTCTTTCTTCTGCCTGTTCAGATCTGCTGTTGATTTTCTTATCTCTTTTAGATGTGATTCTTGCTCTGGATATACAGTACAATTTTTAAGACTACCCTTTTTATGTGCAATTGTTTCACTTCCAGGAGAAAGCTTCTTTTCCTTTTCTGGGAATCTTGATCTGTTCTGTTCGCTTTTGTGCAGAATTTCCTGCCCAGCTCCTGTGATTTGTCTAATTTTTCCGCTCACTCAATGCCCCATTTTTCTTACGCTTTTCAGTTCTGGGAGCCATCCTGTCTTACAGCAGTTCAGGCCTCCCCACTTTTGCTCTCATGCAGCATTTCTGCCTCCGAGTGTTTCCCCATTAGGGTAACCTGCCCGGAGTAGCCAAATGGGGTCAATCCGGAAAGGTCTGTTTTTGAGTCAAGAGCACCATCAAGAAAGTGAAAAGACACCTCACAGAATTGGAGAACGTATTTGCAAGTCATAATAATATCAGTGAAAACTTGATGAGAGTGGAACCCAGAATATATAAAGAACAATGACACCTCAACCATAAAAAAAATCATCCAGTTAAAAAATAGGCAAAGTAAATGAATAGACATTTCTCCAAAAATGTACAAATGGCCAATAAGGACATGAAAAGTGGCTTAGCATCATTAGTCATCAGGGAAATGCAAATAAAAACTGTAAGATACCAGTCCACACCCATTAGAGAAGCTACAAGCAAAAACACAAGCAGTACCAAGTGTTGGTAAGGAGGTGGAATAAATGGAACCTACATACTCTGCTAGGGGGGCAGTGCTTTGGAAAGTTTGGTGGTTCTTCAAAAAAGTTAAACAAAGAGTTACCCAGCAATTCTGCCCCTAGATGTATACACAAGAAAAAGGAAAACGTATCTCCATGCAAAAACTGGTGCACAAATATTCATAGCAGCATTATTCACAATTGCTGTAATTGTAAACAGGCTAAATGTCCATCAGCTGATGGACGGATGAACAAGTGTGGTCCAGCCATAGAGAGGAAGGAAGTGACACCTCCTACAGCCTGGACTCACCTGGAAAGAGTGTGCTGAATGAAAGAAGCCAGGAGCAGAGATCACATGCTCCACGTTCATGAAATGTAGACTGACAGCTGCCAGGGACTGGGCAGGAGGCAGGGATGGTGAGCGGCTGTTAACGAATACAGGGCTCCTTCTGGCAGTGACACAATTTTTCTGGAAGAAGAAAATGGTGATGGTTGCACAACTTTGAAATATACTAAAGACTACTGAATGAGTGAAGTTTTTTATATATATGGATGACATTTTAATTTGAAAACAGCAAAACAAACATATTTTCAGCCATAACAAAAGCTGGAAGGATTCATCTCCAGAAGGTCTGCTGTACAGGAAATCTTAAAGAATGTCCTTCGGGCAAATGAAGCACGACACAAGTTGAACATATGGATTTTCAGGAATAGACATATAGCCCTGGGAGTGCTGAGTACACAGATAAATACAATAAAGATGCTTTTGTATTTAAATTCCTTAAATGGTAATTGACTGCTGGGGTACAAGGGTAGTTCAGTGGTAGAATTCTTGCCTGCCATGCGGGAGTCCTGGGTTCGAGTCCTGGTCCATGCAATTCCCCCAAAAACAAACAAACAAGCAAAACAAACAAAAAAAAATAAAAATTTCAACAAATGGTGCTGCAATAACAGGCTACTCGTGGAAAAATAGTGACATGTGACTCCGCCATACGGCATACAAAAAAAAAGTAATTGATTACTTAAACAAAAAGAATAAAATATATTTTGGTGTGTATATGCATTTATACACATATGCATATACAAACAAATATATAAATGCATTTACCTAGCAAAATAACTTAAAAGCTGGGAGAGGAGAAATGGAAGCATGATATTTTAAGGTTTTAGACCATATACGAAGCAGTATAATATGATTTGAAGGTAGACTAATAAGTTAAAGATGCAATAAGTTAAAGATGAATGCTACAAAGTCTAAAGCAACAACTAAAAAACAAAAACAAGACAAAACAAAAAGTCATAGCTCTTAAGCCAAAGAAGAAAAAAATAGGATCGTAAACAATACTCACTCGATGTAAAAGAAGGCAGGATAAGAGACGGGAAACAAAGAACAGACGTGACAAAGGGAAATAAAAAACGAAGATGATTGACTCAAACCTAACCATATCAATAATCACAAAACTTAAATATATAAACATCCCACTTAAAAGGCAGCTATTGTTAGTTTGGATAAAAAATGAGACTTAACTCTATGGTGCTTATAAAATATGTACGTTAAATATGACATCAATTGGTTAAATGTAAATGGATGGAGAAAAGTTATACTGCTAACACTTTTCAAAGGAAAGCTAGAACGTGTATTCTTGTCGGCTGTTTACCATCTAAGCCTTAAAAAATCTTTACTTACATGTTTCACCTTACTTGTAATCATTTTCCACTATACACACTGTTCTGTTTTCAGTTATATCAGTACCTGCTTCTTATAATTTCCCTCCTTTGCCTGATTCAATTCTCTTTCCTTTCCTGAACTCTGCCAGCTCAACACTCACTTTTTCTTGCCACACTGTCTCTTCCCTAAACTTTTTCATTATTGATTTGCACTCTTGTGTTATAAAGGCATTTTAATTAACATTCAAAGTAAAATTGCAATTTCTTCTGCTCTTTATTGTGATATTCAAAAGTGTATTCTTCATCTTCTATTTTATTTTCTTGCTTTTTGCCTCTTTACTCTGTACCGATTTTTTTTAAACTCATCACTGAACAATGTGAGAGTTCTTGGAGAAGGCAGTTACATGGCATTCACCTAATCTAAGAACCCAAACCATCTTCATATTCCTCTGGGAGTTTTCTTGCAACACTGGATTTTGTTTGTTAGTTCACTCAGTTGTTAAATTTTACAGCTAGCAAAGGTGGGCAGCTGATAGAGTCTGAAATGAAGAGATTATCTTTCCCTCCTCTGCCACAGAGACAGACAGTGCTTTCTGTGAGTGGTTCTTTATTTAGCTTTGCCTCTGGGTCTAGATCAGCTGCTACTGACAGGTGCATCTACACACCTGTTTTCACTGTTGGAACGAAGAGATGCTTTGGACGTCTCAGGGTTTTGTGCTCCTGTAAAGAGAGTGTCCGGGCTGAGGCTTCCTAACACTCAGGGCACCTGCTCCGTCTCCAGACTCACAGCCCATTTGCCTATTTGGCCCTCTGGGGTCTTCGCTGTTTACTAATTACAGCAAAAACTGAGGTTGTAGAACATAATTTTTTTCTAATTTTCTTTGTATTCTATCCAGGAAAGGTAGGCTAACTGTTTCCCTATCTTTCTTAAACAGGAAATCCCAATCAAGTCTTCAGTAGTTACTGTAGGTTTTACTTAAATTTAATTTTTATACCTAAATTTATTAAGCATACTATCTTAATTTTTTTGAGCACTAGTTATCTTCTTGTTATGTTTATATTCCTCTTATAAATTTAGTACATTCAGATGAAATAGATTCTATTAAGTTCAAAAACAAAAACAATCACATTTTAAGATGGAACTTTCCTAAATTTGAAATACTCAAGAGGACGCTCCAATAAATCATATCTAACGTTTTCTTTGTACTTAAATAACATTTGCATGAATTTAAACCTAGTATAAAAGAAATCACTAAGCAAACCTTTTCTTTTTTTTTTTAAAGAAAAAGCATTGGCCTAATAACAATAATGAACAGAAATGTGCTTTTGAAGAAAGGAAGAGATTTAACTAGATAAAATATGGAATTGATGTTGGAAAACAAGCATGACTGAGTCTTAAAAATAAGAATTCCTATTCTTAGAAATCAAGAATCCACTATGTGAATAACTAAGCATGATTTAAGAAATTATATAGCCATTTGCCAGCAAGAAAAGGGTGTCAGCATGACACAGTTGGGGGTAATAAAAAGAAAAGTCAACACGTACGATGTTTCCACCCAACATTCCAGGCACACAGAGAAGACCCATGAACTCAGTATCTTCAGTGACATTGTGATGAGCCCATGTCCACGCCTACGGCCCTAAATATTAGCAAACTGTTAGCAAACGCCCAAAAGAGAAGTGATTCACAGAGGATCCACAGTACTGATTTTCAAGGCTTTGGGGTCCAATATTTGCAAAACATTTTATTTTCTTATTACTTAACCATCCTTCCAAATCCTTACTATTTCCTGTCCTAACATAAGTGTCATCAGAATTTTCTGGAAACTTTAAAGCACAAACAATGGTCACATTCAAATAGATCGCTTTCCTCACCAGTTCCAGTTAAATTCTAAGACATGCAAGAATGTGTTCGTGTCACATCTCTGGCGTTATGCTTTCTGCCTCGGAGACCTGTTCTCTGACATAGCTTCCATTCTAAGTCTTTAGATAAGTGACAGGGAGCAGCTCTTTTTCTCCCATCACACCTGGATCAAACTGAATAAAGCCTACAGGATCTGGAGTTTTTACTGGTATAACCTGCTCATTGATTGGTGCTAGAAGAAAAGCAAAACAAAACAAAAATGCGTGGGAGAGCTGCCACCGGGAAACCTGCTTCCTACTGACAGCTATGGTCTCACAGCTGCTGGGCCATCCTCCCACTTGGGCTACATGGTCTCTGTCCCATTCTCCTCGGTGGCTCTTACCAACTTTGAAATTTCCCTTCAGGCCTCCACAAAATGACCACTGCCTCCTTCCCAGGAGGTTTTCAGTTTTCTAGGCTGCTCAAGCAAATATCATGAAGTGGGCCGGGTTAAACAGAGGGAATTTATTTGCTCACAGGTTTGAGACTAAAAGAATGTCCAACTCCAGGCACCAGCAAGGCGCTGCCTCTCCCCCACGGCATGTGGAGAACGAGAGTGGTTTCTCTGGCCCGGGGTTTCCTTGGTGGCCTGGGAATCAGCACCATTAACACACACGGGACCTGCCAGGTCACATTTTCAGGGCCCACCCAGACCCGCTGAAGCAGACACTCTGGGGTGGGGCCCAGCAATCTGGTGCACCCCAAAACTTGAAGAGCAGCGACTGAGCTTCTAGACCAATCAAAAAACCAGGAAACAAACCGAAACACACAGCCGCAGAGGCGGAGTTGAAGTTTGGCCCTGGATACCTTTCAGCCATGTGAGCTGGAGAGGTGCAGTGCAGACTTCCCTCTACTCCTGTGCATTTAGCTCTCAAACCTGTGTTCAACGAAGTAACGCAGGTGCCTCCTTGCCTCTTTTTCCCTTGTAACTAAAAGCTAGAATTCTAGCTACAGGGAAAAAAGGAATTATCAAAATGATTCAGTTGTACTCAATTTCCCTTTTCCTTGTCCCAACACACAGGGGTCTCGGGGCACTGCCCACTTCTCTGTGTACCGCACTGTAGGTCTATCCTCATTCGTACAGAGGGAAGCACCTAAAGAGTCAGGAATCTACACACAGCCTCAGATTTCAACCATGCACACGCCTGGCTGTGAGGCCTCAAGACCTCCCCAACTCTCACTGTCCTTGTCCACAGTATCAAGAACATCCCCCAATCACAGATAAAGAAAAGAGTCTTAAAAGCCGTTAAATAACCTCCCTGAGGTGACGCAGCCAGGAAGTGACAGCCGAGACCACGCCGTTCGCCGCTGTGTGCCGAGACCCGCAGACCCCGTCTCCTTCAGCGGTGGTGAACGTTGAGCAAGGAGATATGAAGGCAGGCTGCAATGCCTGGCACATACCCTGTGCTCGGTAAGGATTCATCGCTGGCTGTGTTGGCATTATTATTATTCCTACCAGGCCAGTATCAAGAAGAATCCACAGGGGTTTCCATCACAAGTGGCCTCGATGCCCTACAGCTGTGGACACTCCTTCCTGGAGCTGCCGTGTCTTGCTTCTCCTCGACTTCCCACACAGAGTGTCCTGCCCCATGGAAAGCAGGTAGCAAGGACCACGTAAGAGAGGTCACAGGTTCCTGGCCTCCGAAATTCTCTCTCTTCACAGCTGAGATAAGGTGGTGATGGCTTTATCAGGCAAGGGTCTCCAGGTTAAGCTGTACCTCTAACTGCTAGGGAGAGCATAACTTCAACGGAAAAAGTCACAGTTCCTCAACTTAGAGAAACCTGTCAGATATAACTCAATTTTCAAAATTAAGTTTCCATAACAGATTATTAAATAAGACCCTGCCACAGGATTATTATATACCAGACATTTTATATGCCTTATCAATGCACCGCTAGGTAGTTATTGCTAATCTCAGTTTATAGATGAGAAACCTGAGGTTAGGAAAATTAGGTAATGCATATAAGGTTATCCAGCTAGTTAGTGTGAGGGGCAAGATTCAAACTTGAGTCTACGGGACACCAGTGTCGATGCTTTTAACTCCTTCCTCTGAAATGCCTCGAATGGTTTAACACAATTCAAATGACAGGCCACGCAAATAAATGCATCGTACTCATTTTTCTCAAATGCTGATAACTATAATATTCCATCAGCCAGAATATTTCATCTTCCTAGGGTAATTTACTGTAAAAACAATCAGAGGTGAACATGAAAATGAGGTTTTTATTATTCAGATCATCCATATTTAATCTTCAGACACAAATTTTCCTTAAGCAGACTTTTTTGCAAGCAGAAAATGTTATGTATTTCCCAGTGTACTGATGTCGGTGTTTTCCCCTGAAATGTCGTCGACAGGTTACATCAGTGAAAACTTCAGGAAGATAAATCAAGTTGAATAAAATAGAGGCTGATTCCCGAAGAAACCACATCAATTATTTAATTCTGCTTCTTCATTGTTGCTGTTGTCAGGTGTCTGCTACTACAGGAAAAAATATTTCCAGCTGTTTCTGACAATGGGCCTTAGAACTGCGGCGTTGCAAATGAGGAGGCTCATTAAAAATAAGAAATTGTTAATGCAGATATTATTCAAAGGAAAGTCATAAGTGTTATTTAAAAAAATATTCAGTCACAGATATGAATTTGACTGGTATATTAAAATTAATAATTGCAAGGCTGAACTCTGTCAGAAAACCATTTTAGTACAATCCTTTGATGCCCTGCTATTAACAGTAACAGAGTACAGAGGCCATCTCATCCTCTCTGCCTCCTCCCTCTCCTGTGGATTCTTAGTTTACTGTTGGTTAAGTCATATGAAATCAGCATTTTTTAGGTGAAAAGTGGTCAGATACAGGCAGTTTTATTTGGCCCCACTTATTGCATACTATGGAATGTTAGTTAAATAATATTCATAAATCTCTATTTAATATTCATGTCATTTTTCTTTCCCTCTGTGGACTTCAGTGAGCTATAATAAATCTATTTTTATATTTTCAAGATTACATTTCCCATATCTTCAGTCATCACACTGTGGCCTTCCATGTTTTGTGTAAAGTTTGATGCTAAAATTAGAAGACAGTAGAAATCACTTGCCCTATAATAGCCACATGGATACAGACCTGGACTAGGAATCGAGTTCCTGCTTCACGGGTCCAGTGGCATTCCTAATGGAACTTTGCTACTCAAGTTACTCTTGCCTACTGATTCTGAAATTCAAGACCCAGCGAATACTAAATACCTCAAAAGCAACAGTTTTACATCTGTGGTTCAAGGTGGTGCAATGTAAGTACTTCTGAAATGATACAGAATAAAATAAGAAAGGATTCAATTTATGCTTGATTGTATACAATGACAGCGGAAATTAAGAGGATCATAATAAGTGAGTGTGAATTTAATCAAGAATTGCAAGGAAGCATTTTTATTTTATGCTGTTTGTGAACAGAAACAAGAATTGATGATGGAGAAGCCCATCTGTCTGAACGAACACTAGCGGAAGGCAAGGGATGAAGGCAATAAACTGTTTTGTTTGCTGTGAAAATATGAGTAAGTAGCTCATTTCTTTGTTTCATTTTTTACTTTTTTCAAAAGAAAATGTTATAAAGGAAAAAAATCGAAGAGTTGGATTTCATCAAGACTAAAAACGTTTGCTCTGTAAAAGATCCTGTTAAGGAGATGGAATGATAAGCTATGGACTTGTGAACATATTTGTAAACCACATATCTGAGAGACAGCTAGTATGTAAAATATACAAGGAACTCTCAAATCTCAACACTAAAATACATTAGAAAAATGTGCAAAAAACATGAAGACATTAAGAGATAGTTACAGATTGTAAATAAGCAAATGAAAAAATGTTCAACCTCCTCAGCCATTAGGGAAATGCAAAATTGAAAGCACAATGAGATATCACTACACTTCTAGCAGAAAGACTAAATTAAAAAAAAAATAGAGAGAAAACCAAATTCTGGTTAGAATGAGAAGAACCTGGATCATGCACACATCGTTGCACACAGGATTATAGCAGCTTTACTGGCAATAACAAAAAAATGAACATAATCCAGATTTGCTTCCACAAGCAAATGGTTAAACAAACTGTGGTACACCCAACTCCACTGAATGCTACTCAGCAATCAAAAGGAAAAAATTACTGATAAATGCAGCAATTTGGATGAATCACTAGGGCATTATGCTGAGCAAAGAAAGCCAAAGTCAAAAGGTTATATATTGTGCAGTTTCATTTTATATAAAGTTCTCTAAATGATAATGTTATGGAAATGGAAAACAAGCTCATGGTTGCTAGGGGTTAGGGTGCTGCCTGGCCTCCCTCTCCTGCCCCCACAAAATGCAAAAAATATAAATCACGAGGCAGACCTTGGAGTAATCATGTTTAAAATACACAGGAAAGAGAAAAGAAAAAGACTTAACGACCTTTCCTGAAACTGGACATTAATAAATAACGATAGAAATGAAAAGGAAGGAATTAGGACACTGAATTCTCCCAGATATTGTGCACTTGGATTTTAATTCAGTCCTTAAAAAGTTAGGGCTAGAAAACATTTAGAAGCATGGAATCTCGATGTCTCGCCTCCTAAGACTGATACTCAAGAAATCAGAGGTTGCTCAATCATCTACATAGGCACAGAAAGAAAGTGCCTCAGATTTCAGACTTGCTAAATTTAATTAAAGAGACTGAATCTTGGGATTTACCAAATTTGAATTTAATGACGACTGTATCACATACTAATTATGTGAACTTGGAAAACTATTTAACCACTCAGTGTGACTTTCAGCTCCGATGCAGTACCACAAAGCAAGAAATAAGAAGACAGAATTGCAGAAAAGAGATTATTTTGGTGTGTGGTTCTTTATGCACTCTGAAAAATTTCACTTGGTAAGATTAAGGTCCCAGCTACTGAATTGCTCAGAGAGGATTTTGTCATGATTGCTGTAATGATGTAGTTACAATTACGTCCTGAAATTAAGTTTGTTAAGAATATGTACAGCGCACATTTTTGACCACCAAAAACTTAGTATAAAATATTTAAAATACAATCATGCCAGTGTCCATGGAGCATCATGGGAGAGAGAAAGGTGGAAAGAGTCAAGGTGGGTGGACAGGAATACATGAAAGAGGGGAAGTTTTTTGGGTTCCTAACCTCTTCCTTTGACCATAAACATCTTCCCACAGTTGAGAGGACATGGTCTTCGTAGAAGCAGGTCAAGGCAGACAGAGCTGGGAGCATGTCTTAACTCTACCAAGAAGACCAGGGATAGAGTACAGGGGCCCTCCAATGACCCGACCCATGGGACAATCGAACCTGGACCTGAAAGGGGGAGTGGGAATGAAGGGGGACAAGAGACGCGAGAAATGGAGACAAGACAGGATTCTGATCAAGTCTCGTTTATTGGGAGTGGGTTGAGGATCTTTATACAGAATAAAGTAGGTCAGCGCTGACGTGACTAATCTCTATGCTGCTATAGGCAGAAGATAGGGAGATGTGGGA